>OOFE01020534.1:0-37989 GCA_900323365.1 Monocentris japonica | reverse complement strand
CCCAGAAATAATCAGTGAGTAATCCTTTTGTACTGGCACTCTATGTAACCCTGACTTAACACTATCTGAGACCGGTGAACTTTCCCCCAGTTGGAGCCTTGCCGGAGAAACTTGTTTCTCTCCCGGCATTCCTCAAATCCTGCTGATGTCAGAACGCTGCCATCAGAGGCCTTATTGTGATTTGTACTGGCTGACTGAACTCAACTCGGCCACGTTCACCTCTCACCTACTTGTCCTCGATGGCCATCAGACATTGGAAGTTAAAATCAATTCCTTCTACCAACATCCACACAAAAACCCAGGAAATAAAATTGAGCTCCTCCGCTTATTCAATATGTATGCGATTCGTTCATTCACATTTCTGATACAGGCTTTTAATTCAGAACCCCCTCCTTCTCTCTCTCTCTTCGCCCCCACATCCTCTTTGAAGACTAAACAGAGGGCTGGAGAGAGACAAAAATGTGGTGAGCCAGAAACCTCCGCGTCTCAACTCTTCCCTAGTTGGTCTGCGTCCAGTCCAGCCCAGCCTGGATGAAAGCAGGCATTATGAGTACTGGCCCAGTCATGGTTCAGTTCAAATGGGAGCAGCAGCTGCCAGGCGGAGGCAGGAGCTGAGGGCATCTTTTACTGCCTTTTGTAATTACTGTACACCACAGAATGGGGTGGATGGGCTAAACTGGGCTTTACTTCGACAACGTTCATTTCCATTTCTCTTCTCTCCAGTCTTATTTTTCTGTTATCTGAGGCCTTCTCTGCAGATCATGTAAAGGTGATGTAATGGGCCAGTGATATAGTGTTAAATAAATAAAAAACAATCATATTTTCAAAGGTGAAATATTTTTTTTAATACCCTATCCTCATATAGGCCTAATTTAATAATACTTTTTTGGTATTTCTGGTGCCACACTGCGCTGGGAAGCGTGACCCAAACTGAGCAGGTTCCTTGATTTTAATTGCTATTGATTTAAGCTTCTTTGTGACCTTAACAAACAGATGGCCTATCGCATTTGGCGTCCGATTTTATCTGGGCGCCTTAAGTCATCTTGGCTTTACTTACCGACGGGTGAGTCTCGTTGCTCCACGCCGCTGCTGTGCACCGCGCCGTCGGCCTTGCTGCTCTTGACGGTCGGCTTCTCTTTCGTTTGCTGGATCTGATAAAGTTGAGGATCATTGATGAAATAAAAACAAAACACAGTACAGATTCTAACAGCAGACTTAAGGCTCACAGTAACAGCATGATGTGTCCTTGCAGTATTAATGTATTAACAGGTGACTACCTGACTTTGCAGGGTTCTGATGCGCACATTCTGCTTGTCAAGTTTCTCCTGCTGGAGTCGGATCCGCTCCATCAGGTCATCGATGCGCCTGTTCTGACCCTCCAGCATCAACTGAAAGAAAACACAAAGGTTCCCCCTCCTTCAGCATTTTTCATCATAGCTTTACTTCTTACCAAGACTACATATTTCAATAGTCACACGAGGACTGGTCCAAAGTGAGTGTTTGCTTTGGGTTGCTATGGTGTTTAATTGTTTTTCATTGACTAGTAAGGTATGACATGGCCCCCACACGTCTGAATACATGTTCACTCCTCAATGGAAAGCGTTTGTCCTTTCCACCGGGCCGCGGTTAGGTTACGTAAGTTACTCACAGCGCGGGATTTTCCATCCCACTATTAAAGCTTTCAAATTCACATGAACACTGGCTTGTTGACGGCGAGCTGCAGAGCACAGAAAATCCCTTAACCTTTCTCAACTGTGTCACACGCCCATATGAGAAACACCACTGCTGTAAAAAATGTTTTTTCTTGCAACTGATGCGTGCAGATCCCTTTGTCTGACAACGTTTGGTGTTTCCCTGCACGTACTGCACGCTCTTCCTCAGGGCAATGCAGGCTAGTTAACCAACACCCCCCACACACCCACCCGCAGCTTGCCCTCTATTCAGTCCTTTTGAGCCCATAGAAAAAACCCACCGTGCAAGCCAACTGTCCTATGTTAAAGAGCCTCTAGTTGTTCCTTGGGACAGTGAAGGGACACACTGGCCCACTTCCAGGTGCCTTCACTCACTATCGGAGAATCACTTTAACCATCTGCTGCAATGTAAAAATCGATTTTGTACTTGCAAAACTTTAACACTTTAAATCATTGAAGACATTGTTATGTGGTGCTGCCCATGTTATCCCACTGAGTAAATAGCTTCCTGCAAAAAGCATGTACTGTACAGTAACATCTTATGTGATGAGTGTAGGAATAATTGCATACAAAGTTGCATACAGTGGACAAAGGACAGGAGATCATCCTCTTACAGCCTCATTGTCCTCCCTGACCAACTCATTGGCTTCACTTCCTTTAACTTAACATGCCCCTGCCTTCCCAAACAAAACACCATCAGACAGAAACAGAAACTGTTCCCCAGTCTCACCTGGATGATGTGAGCATCACTGTGGTTCCTGGTGGCGACGCTGCCAGCGTTCATATCAGGCAGCACCCCCTCTCCCTGCAGCATGCTGTCCACCCTCTCTTCCAGTCGGCTCATCCGCTCATTCACCATCTTCCTCGCCAGCTGCATCTCGTCTGCCTTCTCCCTCAGCTCGGCTGTGATGTTCAGCAAGTGCCCCTCTCTGTCCTCCAGTCCCTGGACCCGAGCCTTCAGTGCCTCCCCCTCCGCTCGCAGCCTGTGCCTCTCCTTTCCCAGCTCTGTCACCGTGCCATTGAAGACCTTCAGCTTGGTGGAAATGTCCCTCATCTGGACTTTGGTCTTGTCCACGTGCTCCTTCAGCCCCTGGCCCAGCTGCAGCAGGCCATGGGCGATCACATTCACGTCATCCCACGCTGCATACTGTACACGCTTCTCCTTGTTTGTGCCACCAGAGGACGAGCCTCCTTTCCTCTCAAAAGGGAAGCCCGTGGCCATGAGCACCACCAGACAAAGTGTCAGAGTTGCCAGTGTTGTCTTCATTGCTACTGTTTTGCTGAATTGTAGAAGGTTTGCTTAAAATGGTGTGCGATATTGGTTGCAGAAGTGTGCAGCACCCTCCTCTGTCTTCTTGAGTTGGTTTTGAGAGCTCAAGTTCCTGGCTTGGTGGACACAGCACTACTGTTATATAGTTTCACAGCTATCAGCTCTAACCGGCCAACTGCTGGCCATTGGCTAGCTGAGGAGAGGGAGGAGTTGAGTTACTCTCAGGTTTCTGTCCCTCCTCCACCTCCCTGTTAACTCTTTATGTCAGAGGAGCTGGAGGAGGGACATGACGGAACAAAAAGCTTGGCTTCTATCACTGCTCCGAAACAGAGGGAGAATAAAATGAATCCCCAGCAAGTGGAAGGACTTAAACAATCCAAGAATTATTGCTGAATGAACACAATCCACCCATTATTGAATGTCATCACTGCACCCCTTTTAAATACGTTAGTGAATGCCATCGTTAGCCTGAAACAGTGTAGTGATGCATTTCTGCACCTCAGTGAATCCAAAACAAAAACAATTTGTGGACCGATGTGAGTATTTGGGAAGTATCACTGACTAAAAACAAAACTGTTTACTGGCCTGATTTGGGAAACTGAGTACAAAAAAATGAAAACTGACTCATCTGTGGGCTATCATGTGTCATGTCAGCTGTCAAGAAAGTGACAATCGCCACAATCAGCAGACCAGAGAATTTGAGTCACTTCTTTCAGCTTCTTTTATTCTAAATGTTGTTAACTTGCTTTATTGTAAGAGATAGGTATCCTCCACTCTCCTGGTCATTCAGTCAGCTGCTCTTGCCATTCTTTTTTTTCATGTCATGTATTTTATCTGTTTTGCTTGTTGTGATTATGTATTGTGTATGTCTTCATGGCCTTTTGGGACAATATAGTCTTCAACTTCATGAATAGTTTGATCTAGAGAGACGCCATAAAGACAAAAAAAACATTCTTGTGATTCATACTGTTTGTACATTATCAAGGAAAGTGTCCAGTATCTTATCTTTTCTTACAAGGCTGAAGAGGAGTTTAGGTAAAATGACACACGTGTATTGATCTGCACAAAAAGAGGAAACTCAGGTCATCTTCTACAAAGCACAAAATGCTATTTTGGGCAGATAAATTAAAACTTGAATTGATGTAGTTGTAAAAACAAATCACCCTGATTTCCTGATATCAGAAGTGAATTATTTTGATCACTAATTTCTCTTAACCGTAATTAATAACCATCACACAACAATCCACAGTAAATCAGACAACTTATCGCGCCACTTGACTGATCTAGATAGATAGCATCATTAATTAGAAAAGATCCCTCATAATACTGAGACAAGGCTATCGTACAAACAGTCTACCAGGGATTCCTATCATCTTGCTGGGGATAAGATGAGGCACGCTGTGCTTGAATGAAGTCATTGGCACCGTGGCGCACGTCAGGAGACCAACATGCGTATGACTTGGCCCGAGGTTCTCCTCAGCCAAGATGTGCTGCTGGGAGGCTGGTGGACTGTGAGAATTAGGGGAAAGTTCACAGCACAGAGGATGCCCACGTTACATGGCGATTCCCAAGGCCCAGATTCTTAACACCCTCCGCTGGGTAGCTTGTAGGCGATACGTGATCCAGGGCCAGACCACAAAGGAAAAAGAAGGAGCTGGTTAACCCTCGCCTGTCTGCAGCAGAGACTAAGTAGGTGAAAGGTAACTGGAAGAAGGAATGCCGAGAGGGGGAACTCACTCATGTGCCCGGAATGTAACAAACAAGCATTATTCACTTAAAGCCATGGCGGAGGGAGGTTTCCACACAGACAGGCACAGACCGCTGTGTTTCAGCTAAAAATAGGCTTTTCTCATTCAGTCTAAGGTGATTTTTTACACTGCACTGACCTCAATGGCCTATTTAGACAGATTTCTTACATAAGCTTACATTATTGATTATCAATTCAATTACTGCAAACTGCTGTTTTTATTTGCCAAAGCAGTTTCCTAAGATAAGAACAGTCTGAATGGTTTGTCTGTGGCAGGAACATGCAGGGACATGGTGTCATAACCAGACAACTGCTGAGATTCCTCCCCCGCCTCGTAATACTGAATGATGAACAAAATTCAACTCAAGTACCAACTGGTATATCATTTTACATGGAAAAAATGTGCAGTACGTACCTGGTTGCATTCTTCTGGGACATATACATACTTTGTGGAAACACCCAGGCTTTGATTTAATGTGTAATCACAGTGTACTGAGATACAATATATGGATGAGTGATGCTTCTTGCATGCATCATGAAATCAGTCAGAATTACATGGCGCTTCAAGAAGATATTGTCATAAAACATTTCTTTAACCCTTAAACTCCATTTCATCTTAGCAGATTGCATCTTAGCATAACATCAGCTCATATACCACAGGAACAATAAAGCAGGCCAATTGTCACATCATCAGTATACAGTCGAAATATTTAACACTTCCTCCAGGACAGACTAAACAAGAGGTTTGAATAAACAGGAATTTGAACTGTACAACGTCAAGGATAGTGGAGGAGGTTTGCTGGAATCTGTCTCCTCTCTAGCCTCTCTGTCTTCTAGCCAACCCGCCCACCAGCCTGTAACTGATCACCACCAGATCCACACCTCGCCACAGCTGCTTATTCAATTTCCGAAAATGGCCGCTCCCATCCTAGCCAGCATGGTGACCTTTTACCCAGATTCCAAACACAGAACATCTGTAAATCCCAGTGAAGCCCCCAGACTTGCTCTTGGACAAGGGGATAGAAAGAGGGAGAAAAAAATCTCATCACAGATGAATTCTCATCATCCATGTTCCTGTTTATTGAAATTATTTTTGTAATAGATATGATATGATGCGTAACCCAGCACAAGATGACATTTTTACTTAGTGGACAAATGTCAGGAGAGACGAAACATTATAATAGCCAAGCTCGGTGGGTTAAATACACACAGGCCTAGTGATGGGAAGACTGCCCACCTCAGTACTCGTCCACTCAGATGCACGCAGCATCACCTGCCAAGCTTTAATGAAAGGTTCCTCACTCTTGACAAGACAGCCATGAGGAGCAGACAAAGGGTGATGTTTTGGATGGCTGCTTGGGTGACTGCATGGCCATTGGCTTAGTGAACGGCGCTCATGACTGTCGTGTGATGGAGCAGAAAAGTCAGGAAGGGTTCTGCATGGCAGAGGTAATCCTGAGAGGGCTCTGCAAATTGCGATATCACATGGAGGGGTCTCCTCTCGTCTTGACGCTACAGGATGGATGCTGTTCTCTGTAGAAGTGTTGATGTGTAGTGTAAGGGATGTCGATGTAAAATCAATGTGGAAAAACGTCTTTTAGGTGAGATGGTACAATAACTAGCAGGGAGGTGGTTCAAATGGCACATTACAAAGTAATATGTGTATGGAATGAAGGTTTGAGGTTGTTTTTTTTGTCAAACAATGTTAAAAACACCCGTTACAAGTATATTTTTTAGATTTTTTAACTTATCTATAAGCAGCTTGATTGTTTAAATTTGATTTTTGAAAAGTATTTCTAATAGGAACTAACAGGATATTTAGAGGCAAACATCCTCAGAAACGGCTGTGTTTTGCTGTGAGAACCTCATAACCGGGAAACATAATTTGCAGGCGCACAAACCACAACATTTCCCATTTCTCCTTTTGGTTACTTGGCAAAAAGCAAACAAATTCTTGAGTCATCAGCCAAACAGACAAACGGGCTGACGGACACGCACGCATGCTGTCATATGCACAGACATGAAGATGAACATCAAATGTGCTTGTAAACGTGCAGAAGGAAACGTTTGCCATGAACCAATTTTCCGGTGGCAAGCCCAGTTTACTAGTAGGCCAGCAGATGAGCATGGTAAAACACACAACTGCCTCCTAGTGGTGAAAGTGGGGGCATGTTCATTTACTCCATGGGGCCCCTTTAGTAGCTGATCTACCTTTGTTGCCCCAGGGCCGGCGTTCTGCATCTGCCACGGCACCGAGGCAAATGGGAGCCTGCAGTTTGCCCTCCCACAGCCCTGAGAGATGTATTTCATTTCACCTCTGGTGATGCACAAGTCGGCCTCCAGCCTCGGCACTCCGCCTCCCAGGTGAGGACAGCAGACTGAGAGGACATTGGGAGATTTCCTGTGAGGACTCCAACGTGCTGTCCTTGGATGGGAACGGTCCCCAGTTCATATCAACTCCTAAGACTCCCTCTCTCCCCACGCAAACGTCTGACCACTGCCTTTTATGAGACCATGGCTCCATATTTTCACATATTTCGGTTTTGCCTTTGGCCAAGCTTGCACACACTAAAGGCAGAAGCATGTAACTGACTCTGTTCTTTAAGGGCCCTTAGGCTGAGAAATAGATGAGATATGACCAGTTATGTACGACACAGGGAATGTATGGTTGTATATTGATTCATAGTTTTAGTTTAGTTCAGTTTGGTTTAGTATTTAGTGTTTAGATTCTCCACAAATGTTGCATTGCTTTGCCTCTCGTGTTGAACACAATATACATTAGTGGCACGGCGTGGATTTTACTGTGTGCAAAAAACGTTTTAAAATCTCAGTTACATCACTTGCATAAGTAAAACTGAGATAGTAGCAATAATAATAGTTGTTTACTGTGATTTTGGGTATGACGGTGACCACAGAACATTCATTCATCCATTCACCTGCTTATTCCCATTCAGGGCCACAGACAGCTGGAGCCTATCCCAGCATGCTTGGGGTGGATGACAGGGGAAACGTCCTGGACAGGTTACCAGTCCATCACAGGGCTGGTTAGAGCTCGTCTTTGCTTGGCTGAAACTAACCTCTGTAGAAAACATCATTTCTGTTGGTGTAAATTATTTACATTGGCTTGACCTGACTCTAAACTCACTACTAGTAGGACTGCGTAGCATCCAATACACCTACGCATGTGAGGTGAAGGTTACAATACTTTACCAAATCCACCAGACCTTTGAGAGTAAACAAGAGGTTTCACAACTTAGTCACTGTCATTGTCACTGTTCCACAAGAGGCGGTTACAGCAGCTCCCCCGTATTCGTACAGTATACAGTTGTGGCAATTGAGGGGTAAATGTCCACCTTGTGTTTGCCCAGGTCATGTTTATTTTTGGCTGCTACATGATTTTGTGTGTGTGTGACAGAGCATGTGTTTTTCTACGTGTGCAAGTGTGTACATGTACAGTAAGTGCAAGTGTCTGCATCGGTGTACACTGCATGCACCAGAGCGGTCACCCTTGGTCAGGTCACCTGCAAAGGGCTGGACACGCCTGTTTCTGGCTCGGTCTCGGCCAACACAACACTGGAGAACGTGGATGACAGCTGCTGCTCTGTTTTCCTGTGTCATGTGTGAGATGGAGCAGAGAAATTAAAAATAGCACAGGCAGGTTTTCTGTTCAGCAAAAAATATACATGTGTATCAGAATGCACGTAAACACACTTCACTCATCACTGATGCACACACACACACACACACACACACACACACGGTGATCTCCTTTTACATTCCTGCCCAGCCCATTGCCTATACTCAGCTTACATACACATGCAGAGACATGAGATGTATGATACACGATACGCGGCCCAAATTATGTTTTGGTTTTGTTTTTTGCTTGGCTTGGTTGGTATTTCTTTGTCGTGAGATACTTTTACTTTGGGGATCTCAGTCACAAGCAACAAGGTCTCACTGATGGAAGACCTGCAGACATCTTCACTTCCACAGACACTGCATGCTTTTCCTTCAGTTCCTTCGCTCCTTGTACCTCAAATGAGCGTCCCAGCTGGCAGGGAACAGAAAAGCACAGAATGTACACATCGCCCGTTTTGGGAAATAAATACTGTGCTTGACCTCGGCAGCTGTGTAATCTCTCTGCCAGGCCTTTACATGGGGCTGGAAATATAGAATCATTTAGACTCGGGTTAGGCCCTGCTGCAGTACGCTGAGCAAACAAATGCATGACAGCATGCAATATTAACATTGATCCATAGGTTCAGTGCAGTGATTACATTTAGGAAAGAGAACACTCTGGAACACTATTCTCTTGAGTGAGTGCACTGACATTTAATATCAAGGCGGCTGGGCGACAGATTGCATTGAGATTTCGAGCCAAACTGGACTTGACATTTCTTTCCTCCCAGAGAAAAAATCTAGAGTTATGTGATTGAAGTTGTATTTTATTTTATTTCACCTTTATTTTGCCAGGCAAGTCATTAAGAACAGATTCTTAATAAAAATGGACACAGGCAGGACATGGTACACGGAGGAGGCAAAGGCATACAAGAAAAAGCACAAAAACTAGGGCACAAGAAGCGCAGGCAGTAAACAACAGGCAGTAAACAACAGGTAGAGACAGAGGCATGACAGGGTACAGAAGTGAGGCCTGGCATACATGACAAGAATGAAACAACTAGTTACACAGAAAAACGGGCACAAAAGCGCAGGCAAGCAGGCAACCAGCACAGAGAGCAGGCATGACCAGGTAGGAAGGTGGGGCATGGCATACATGGGGTAGGAAATTAAGGGGACAAACATAGAAAAAGGGGGGGAACAACAGATAATGGCAGCATATGACAGAACAAGCAGAGGGCTGGGGGGTGAGTCCTTTGGTAGTGTTGTAGGGATATTAGTTGATGGAAAAACAATTGCATGTGTCTGTGAAAACGTCTATGGTTGAGTCCTTGAAAGCAGAAATGGGGATGAGCTTGTCCAGTTTAAGGGTTTTCTGCAGAACATTCCAGTCACTGGCAGCGGCGGACTGGAATGGATTTTGTAAATTGTAAGACAATGCACCAACTTGACTTACTGTTCAAACATTTCAATAGTGAGTCCATTTCTGTCTATTGCAAAACAGAGTTTAAAGTTGATGAGAGAACATCATGCACAGTTATTTATAGGTGCACAATATCAAGAGCATGTCCACTATGAGGAATGTATCGTTTACTCCAGATTCACTCTGTGGACGCCAGAACAAGTTACCAAGGTCAAGGATGAATTCCATGCTAAAGTCATTAGCTGTAAATAACTTGAGTGTTTTTTAATTGTCTGGGAATCCAGTTGACACTGAGCAGCTGCCGACATTAAACGAGCTCTCCAGACCACAACTTTACATTTCTTGGACCCACAGCCTCAGACATCATAAGCAATAGTTGTTTAGTCTCCCCAGGGCGAGAAAGCACATAGCTGTGTTTATGAAGACATTCCTTATTCCCATGAACTACGTAGCCTCCTGCTAAACAATCAAGCGTGCCTATAATGCTTACTGCGGTGCGATTATACTTCCTTACAACATTCATTTCCTCTTTAATCAACAGGAGTGGAGGTAGAAGCAGGTCGAATGGAGGAGACGCTCCAGCTGGAGTGGAGTATGGGAAAGATGTGGGTAGCTAGCAGTCAGCCTCTTACTGTCAAGTGCGATGCAGCAGGAGGTTTGGGAGGACAGAAAGAAAGAAAAGAAACCTCGAGTTACAAAGTGTCCAGGACAGTAGGGGATCTGACCTGTAACTGTACTACAGCAGCTGTGCTCTCTACACATGCACCGACATTTCCCCGGGAGTGATACACTCGAGCCTTTAAAGGACAATACCGCAACATTTCCTTTGAACCTTCTCGCTCTCTGGAGCCCTTCACGTGTACAAAAGCCCCTGAGTGCTGTATACAGTCTCAAAAAGCTTTTGTATTGTAGGAGCAGTTCTACGTTAGGTCCCTGCCCCTTTATGGCATTCATTTTGCCATACACTGTAACATTACTTTTAACAAAAGGGTTTTATGTTGGTAGGTAGGAACAAGAGCTTTATGTTACATTTTACTGTGAAGGCACCTATTCACCTCAAATGTCACATGGAGTCCATTACCCCTCACCGTCTGTTGAGCAGCTTCATCTTCAGTTCCTTTAATCTCTGAGGACTGTCTTCATCCCTGTTAACCTCAAATCCTGAATCCTGACTTGACATTTTGCTCTGTGGAAAAACGTTTCCCTGGGAAAGTGATTTGGGGTCTGCTCTCTGGTAATTTCTATTTTCCACTTTGTTAAATGTTTTCCCTCCGCTCAGTAGAGGTGGTTACACTCAGTGGTAAAATACTGTAAAGTAGGCCTTTTCATCCTTAGTCAGATATCAGCTCTCTCTGGATGGAATTACCAGAGGCAGTCTTGCGATTGCAGTTATTACCTTAGTGCGTCCAGGAATTGGATCCTGGCTGTGGTTATGTCAGTGATTTCCCTTAGTTACTCCTGTAAAACCTGAAATTACCTGGTGTTTTTTTTCCTGTAATTTATTTAATTCCAGAGCCTTCCCGGTAATTTCAGATTTTAGTCATGAGAAACTGATTGTAATGGGTAATCTACTTGAATCGGGAGTGGTAGGGGTGCTTGCCATTACATGCAGCTGTCAACAGACAAATCCAGTCTCTGGCAGCTACTGGTACTATTAAAACCATTTTGTTTTCAGGAGTTGAAAGTGCCTCTCCTCTAACCTTTAAAGAGGACACCGCTTCCAATATTAGACCCTGGACACATCGGTTTCACTGTACCAAATTGCATTGCATCACAATGTATCATATTCAATTGTAGTATTTATGGAGGCCCAGATACAGAGAGGCCTTGTGTCGAGGTGGAAAATGCGGAAGTGGTTATTGTCAACCAGAAGTGGGATGTGCTGGCTCCTGTCTCATTGGACTGATACTTCAACACTGGCATGGATGATAGGTCAGAGCAACCATTCAGAGCAAGAAGGTCAAAATGACCTGTCACAGCAGATGGAAAGATTCGGCAAATGTTCTTACCCTAAACATGTGGCTCGTAACTTGTCGTAACAAAAGTTTGTCCCAGCCAAATATTGACCCAGCTGTGGAGACTGCGTCCTGATCTCTCATTAGGTGTGTCAGCAGCAGGGAGTTTTATTGCTGTATTTTGATTTTCTACGGCCGTGAAAGTACAGCAAAAGTACAGCAAAAGTGCCTCATATTCCTTCAGGATCTTCATTGGCTGGCCAAACCCAGAATCCTTCACAAGTTAGACTTAACTCCTCAATGAGGTCTTTAGGATGTTAGCGTGTGCAGTTGATCAGTAGAGAAACAGAACAGGCCAAAGATCAAAACAACCTTTTACCTATACATATAACGTGGCTTTCTTTTCTCAGGCAAGAATCAACTTGTTTAAGGAACGATTGACTAATGTCAACTGTACATTAGTAGACTATAAGGTGAGTAAGGATTGTGCAACAGCTCAGTCGTTCTCAATGACAGTACTTCTTTGGATGACATTCCTCATTGTCTGTTCTTCAAAGGAATGAAGAATTTCTTTTGGTGGAAGCAGGTTACACACTCCAGGCTGGCAGTGTGTAACCTTAAAATGATGGGTTTGGTGTTTTGTGTGTCACAGCCATAACACATGCCTGGTGGTGACAGCACATAATAGCTCACATCAGAGCTTTGCCCTCTGTGCCCATTTGTTGGAATAAACAGTACTCTGTTAAAATGGCAGTAGTCTTGCCAATGTTCATGGCAGGCCAGGGAACATAGTCCACCAAGCTTTGTTTCAGCAGTGTTTACTAAAGGAGGGAGATCACAGATCTTTGAAACAGCTCTTTCTTTACCCCCCCAACACCATCACTCAAGAACAGCCACACGTCTGCCCCTGCGTTGTGGCCCTTCATTCTTCCTGTCTGTCTGGACACCTGCTGTTTGTGTTGCAACATTGCTGTGCAGGGAATTGTGGGAAACTGATATTTCACAACTCATATGCATTTTGGGGGATGGCGCCTTGAAAAATAAATGACTTGCTTGTTTTTCTGACCTTCACATGATGTGGTCCTCCCCCTTTTGCACCTTTGCTTGCATGCGATTGAAACAAACGTGCACAAGAAGAGAATGTTGATACTGTGTTTGACTTTCGTCGCTGTCCTCCTAGCTGTCTTCTTTCTTTTCATTTTATTCTTTTTTTTCTCATCTTTGTGTATTTTCATCTTCATCATGCATTTTTCCAGGTCAGAGGACAGTGCAGGCATCAGCTATCGGACAGCGCCCCTGGAGCAGTTGGGGGTTAGGTGCCTTGCTCAAGGGCACTTTGGCAGTGTTGGTGGACACTGTAGCTGTAGCACCAGTCATTTTTCAGTCACCAGCTCACAGATGGAATGCACCCTCCTGGTGGTGCCGGGGATTGAGCCAGCGACCCTCCGGTGATGGGTTGGTCTCTCTAACCGCTAGGCCAACCTGCCGCCCCTGGTAGTTTCTCTTGGTGATGAAAAGATGTGAAGGCTTCTTTTTATTTCCAAAGCTGTTTCAAAATGTCCCCCTTTCATCCTGGATATAATGTAATATATTGGACAGAAGTGAATTAAAGCTCTGTTGCTTTTGCAAACAGGTAAACACACGCCCCTCTCATGCTCTGAGAGGGGCGTGCTATGCATGCCAAGTTTTTAATGTCAGAGTAACGCTTCGTGTTTTCATCGCATCTGTCTTGTTTTCCTGCTTTCTAATGCTTGCCCCATTGCTGTAAGCTGTGAAAACTTGGCTTTGCTCTTTTGGAAACTGAATCGACCTGGTTTCACCTCATGCAATTGGTGGCAGGAAACAAGGATAATCTGTAGAGAGGCAGGGTGCACTAGAGTTCAATGATGAGGGTGCTTGGGAGAGGAAAAACCGTAAGAGAGGGACTGTGAGAGAGGGAGGAAGAATGATTGGGGCAGTGAATGTCCTCTAGTTACCTCTGAGGCGATTCTCTTGGCATCCCCTCTCTATCCTATGGGCCCCATTCGTACATTTGAGGGCAGTGACCTTGGTCAAAGCACAGGTCAAGGCCTGTAAATCAGAGGCCTCTCTCCCCCAGGAGGCTCCATGACCTCCCTGATGCACATCCTGTTACCCAGCATGGAAGGGACAAAGCCTCCTGCCAAGTTCATCCAATTCCAAAAACTACAAGACGAGCTCCAGTTTTAACTGGTGGTACTGTATATTTATTACAGTACAGGGATAATAAGCAGAATGCAGAAACGTAGCCATGCCCAAGAACATTTTCATTTATTTTTTTAGCACACACACAGACACACACACTCAGGAGTTCATTAACGGTTGCCCTCTGATGGACTGTCAGCGCTAGCATTCAGGCTTTTCCCAGCTCTCAGTACTATTAATTATTAAGAAAAGGGAAATTACTTATGAGTGGGATTTTGTACAGACAACAAAATAATAGTATTTATATGTGGCAGATTTTCAAAAGGGAAGCAAGTGGTGGTGACTACGGGGCATACGATGCATGTGCTCGCAGACACACATATAAGGCTGGTAATCGAGCATTTTGTTGCAGATATTGCCTGCAGGCAGACGTGCCCGTTGCCATGCACCCTAATGATGTTTTCCCTGGGTGGGTTAGACCTTGGGAACATGTAGACAAACAGGGCCTTGGAATAGATGTGTTGCTTACACTGTGTGTAAATGTGTATCTGTTTCAGAGAGAGAGAGAGAGAGAGAGAGAGAGAGAAAGATGGTAAACACATGTCACCCATTGCTCTGGATGGGTGAAGCAGAGAGATAGAGGCGTGGAGTGATGATGACAGGGGAGTAAGGCAGCACTATGTTGTTTTCAACCAGTCTAGAGATGTTGTTGACTATGAAGCCTGTTGAACAACCCATTTGCTATGTCTGTCTCCCTACCTCTTTCCAGGGTGTCAAGTCCTAGCATGCTCTTCTTAGTCTGTCATGTTTTACTGCAACTTAATGAAATGCTGCCAAGACTTGTTTGTGGCTCGGCGTCAGTTTACCACTTCAGAGTCTCGTTACTTGTTGGTGCCCACTTGGTTCCAGCCTGTTATTCTCCCAAGTTTAAGCCTTGGGAACTGCAACTGCATCTGAAACACTGTATGCAGTGGAGCATGAGATAGTAAATAATCTGTACAGTGTCAGGAAAAAAGCTACACCCTTCTGTACCACAGTGCTTTTGAACTATGAACTTTGACAACAAAATTAAATATTACTTCAGATTTTTACGATGGAAAAAAAATCTGTAAAAAAAAAAAAAAATCTGAAAAAAACCCCTCTTCTGAATGAAAACAGACCTTGCTTGACCTTTGATGTTTTGATGACTGTGTGTTATTGGACCCACTGTCTCCAGCAGGCTCTTAGCATAGCTTGGCAAAGGCTGGTCTTGCATAAACTATGTTTTTCATGTGCTAGTGAGAAGGCAGTAACAGTTAGACATCCTTCTTAGTTTGATTTACTGTCCCTTTGGATAAGGGTGACACTGTCTACAAGCCATACCAAAACACTAGTGTATCAACAAATGAATTCACAAGCAGAATTGTACAATTGTGCAAGCATGTAGTATATTACTCACTCATAGTCCAAACTCAATGATTTCAACACACTTAACTTGAACCAAACCAAGATTTCAATTTTGACCTTCAAGAGATTTTGTTTGTTTTTTAGATTTGCCATCATTCATGTCACGCATCATTTTATTAGCTTTTTAACAGAAAAAAAGAAAAGAAAAAAGAAACATTTGCAAACTAAACTGTTTTCAACTATAGGTAGCTAAACTAGTAATTAGTAATTAAACAAGTTGTTTCTATCCCCTAGCACTGTTTATATAAGTTAATATAGTCCAGGACTATCTGGTAGTTACACTGAATTCATATCAGAGTGATTTCTAAAATGCACCAGTCTGAAATAGGAGGCCGATGGCAAGTAATACAGAAAGTAGGCCAAACTAAGAGCAAATGGAGTGTGTTAGCAAATGTATGGTCATTAAAACATACAGTGAACATACAGCAGCCAAAGCACCACATCACAACCCATAACTCTCAATGGACTGACCTACTTTCCTAGTCAAACAACCACTGGGTTGCCTACTTTAACTGTCAAGCTGGAATTTCACCCGGTGACCTCACGCTGAAAAAACAACACTGTCACTTTAAAACATATAGGGACATATAGATTTGCAGAATGCATTTTACAGCTATTTAAAGAAGTCTTTAATCCATGTTGCAGTGAGACAAGAGCTCGATATCATCAAGGTGATTTTTTCATCTTGCAGTGCATTTGACATTACATTTAGGTATTAGTTTAAAGCTTAAATTCCTAGATTACCAACTTTTCAGGAAACCACTATTAAAAAGTGGACCAATACTAGGCGGTCAGACTCACAGCGCTAGATAAAAAATATTCCTGTGACACAAGAATGATTATTTACAACAGAGAGGTGCTAGGTAAGGAGGTGAAAGGTAAGGAAGTGAAAGGTGAGGAGATTCGATGAAAATATTTTTGTTTTGCATTTCAAGACAGGGGCATGTTAGAACAAGTTGAGGAGGAAAATGTGTGGCAGAGGGAGGCGTGAAGTGGCTCTTCAAGAGACGAGTGATCACTTCAAGATCAGGAGTCCTGGCCAGATGGAGGGATGACCTGATCGCTGCATGGCGTGGAGGGCCGAACACCCTGAAGCGGAGCACACAACACAGGCTTGGATAGAGTAGAGGACCGGGTGCTGGCCTAGAGGTACAGCGGGTCTAGGAAATCTACACACCCTTTGAAAACTTCTTGTTTGTTTCTGCTTTCATTTAGACACAGTAACATCAAAGTGAAAACAAAAGGCTACATTTCTGAAAATGAATTAAAAGTAGGAAAAACTATTGGATTAGTGTACACACCCTTTTATAATGGGAGTGGTAATTGTTAAACCCATCACCATCCATAACATGCACAAAGATAATTTGCCTTCACCTGTGACCAATCTGATCAGAGATCAGAATAAAATCTGCTGTTCCAGTAGGATTTCAGTCACCTGCATGTCAGTATGGGCAACTATGAGCAACAAGGAGCTAGCAAAAGATCTGCAGGGTCGACTTGTTGAAAGGTACAGATCATGAGAGGGTTATAAAAGGATGTCAAACGCCTTAAACATCCTGAAACACAGCAGACCATAATCAAGATTTGGATTTAGTACCAACAGGACCTTGCCTAGACCAGGCCATCCTTCCAAGATGGTTGACAAGGAGATACCAATGACAACCTCAAAACAGCTGCAGGACTTTATGACAAGGACTGTCCGCTCTACGCACATGGCAGCAATTTTGTGTCCTCCACATTTCTGGGCTGTGGGGTAGGGTGGCAAAATGGAAGCCACTTCTCACAAAAAATAACATCCAGCCCCGTCTGAATTATGCAGAAAGACACCTCCATGTGGAAAATGTGGAAAAAGGTCTTGTGGTCTGATGAGACTAAGGTAGATTGCTTTGGCTGAAGCTAGGGAAGAATTTCACCTTTCAACATAACCTAAAGCACACAGCCAAATCCACAGTGGAAGAGCTGGAAATGGCCCAGTCAGAACCTGACCTCAACCCCAGTGAGTCTTTGGACTGACCTTAAGATCTATTCATAGCGATCCCCTTGCAATTTAAGTAAAGTCGAACTAAGATGAATTGTGAAATGTAGGCGTGCTTAGTTGGTAGAGACGTATGAATTCGTTTAGAGACGTGCAGACTTATGCAACCAAAGCATTCAACCTTTGAATCCAGCCCAAGACAGAATTCACGTTATTCCGAAGATCCTGGACAGTTTAGTCTATATTTGTGGAGTGAAACACGTCTCTCCCAAAGCTAGAAACAAGAGTACAAATACTGTAGAAGAGAAATCAACTGGTCTTGAGTGCTTCCAACTTGTATGGCCACGATGACAATTACTTGTGGTGGTTTTCCTGCAGTATTTGCACATTTTCTGGTGCAGACGTGCCAGCACTATCAGGAATTAAAACTTTAGTTGGGTGTGGAAGACAAAACAATTGAGTTCTCAAAGAGCGGTTAAAAAATTTTCTTCTGTCGACATCAGATTGGTCTTGGTTTCCCGATTTGGGAGACACTTGAACACATTCATAAATATTGTTGGAACAATTTTAGATCACTGGAATAATCCCTTTATCAACTATGCAAGTATTGAACAGTCATTACATTTCACTTTATTTTAAGCTTCCATAGATTTTCTTCTACTCATTTAGCCAGGTTGATTGTACTGATGTGGGAGGAGGAATGCAAACTGTCCATCTGTACATCGTGCTTAAGACAGTGTAGCCTGGAATAAACTAGGAGTGATGCCATCCTCTACTGGGCATAACGAGAACTGACAGTCTGAACACGCCAGTGAAAAGCTGAAACATGTTTTTGTTTTTAAAGATCTGGACATAATGAACCACTTTAGGATTCTAATAGTAAAAACTCCCATGAGAGAAGACAGATTAGAAAATGCCAATTGATATAATGCAATCTGTTTTGTACTCCATGGTATGATCAATAATCTATGTGATCAGTGAGCCCATTTGTTTTCCTATAAACATCTCGAGTCAACAGCAGTGACCTTTCTGCCCCAATGAAACTAGAGTAGAATTTGGAAGTGCCCCAATATTATTGGGGCAAGTCAAAAATAGAATGTGCTTAAGCACTTTAACAGTGGATTTACACTCTGGAGATTTATTGCTTTTAGGCTGCAGTATTATTCCGATTACCACATGCTGCAGGTATTTGGTGACATGGCATTTGGCAACATAGCCAGCAGCTTTGGATATCAATCTCAGAATAATCACAGCTAAACATGCTGAATCAGAGGAAACTAGAGGGGTGGGGGGGTAACAATTTCAGTTGCATTAAGTTACTGGAAACTACTGTCATCATTCATAGTACATTTGTGTACGTGTTAAGTACTAAAAGCGTAGTGGTACTTCTGTATCTAGAGTATAACTGCAACAAAAACAGCCAGTCCACTGTTACCGTTTCCACGTGGTTGCAACCTCAAGATATACCAATCCACATAACTTAGAAAAAAAACAAAACAGTTTACAAAATCAACTACAATGAGAACACAGGACCTCCATCACATTAACCAAATTTATTTCAAAAACGCCAGCACAAGTGAGATGTAAGCCATTGTGAGGGAACTGACAGCATCTTCTACTCCACAAGCGTTAGATCGGCACCTCACAGCTTCACCGGGCACTGTGAAGAGAAGAGATAAGACTCATATTAAAAAAAACATCCACATTTACCTGATCCTGCAAAACAGATTTCAGAGAAAATACCGGCGCACTGTCAAATATACAAACATCGTGTCCCAGGCTGTGTCAGTGTCTCTTTCAATGCATCTTTATAAACCATGGATACTGGCAGAGAACAGGGACACAGCAGGGAGTCTTTCAGTTGAGGTACAAAAGTAACAGCAGATATTTTCTTAGTCTAAAACCATCTACAGCCACTATCAATTTACTCCAGTTCATCTACTCGATTGTGAGCACCTGCAAGAACTAGCAATTTTAGATCTGACCAGAGTATAACATTTGCACTGGGTTTGACAGTCACAACACCAGAATTTTCACTTTCAGTTAGTGTGAAATTAATTTGTCTATTTCACTTTGTCATGTACATATTTGTCACCTGCAGAGTTTTCATCTGTCTAGTCATTAGGTATAACATCTGTACTCAGTGACTAAGTAACACCATTTTGTTATGGCAGTGCCACTAAAAATGTCTTGGGCTCCTTATCCATACTGCCGTTAGCCAGCATGGCATTTAACATCTGAAACGATATACTTCAAAATAGCGCAATACAGTTTGGCTACGCCAACTGTATTCCAATACCTATTCCTGAACAGCTTAACCCTCTAAACCTGCCATTTTCCAATCATTTAAAATGCATCAAAAACAGAAAATCAAGTTCTGAACTTTGTTTTATATATACACTTAAAGTTGTCATCAACTAACCAGAAAATGTTGGTCGCGATGTTGACATTTTTGTAGTTTTTCGAAGTTCAGTTTTTCTCTACCCATAGTCCTAAAAATGGCTGGACCGCCTAAGCGCCCCCGCTTTTACAACCTTATGGAAGCTGTCAGGTAAGGCTGTGAAACATCCTGACACACCACGTATCGTGGAAAGCGTGACAGTCACGTTTTGGTTGAAATTGCTAGTTGTCATTTGATACAAGCCTCAAATCAACTTCACTACATAGCGGGACCTACCGAGTCGTTACTGCCGGGGCGGGACACTTTCCTGGGAGGGAGTGCATTGAAGAGTCCGTCAAAACTGACTGGTTTACACAGAGTTTTCTCCTGATAGATTTGATGAGCGTTGTTGTCTGATCTTATTAGACTTCTTTATGGGTCTGTGTGAAGTACAGGGTGTTTTCTCTTGCATTTTGAAACGCCCAGCATTAGCTAAGACAACAGGGGCGTTTTGTTCTCATATTGTCAAAGTTGATACTGAAGGAAGGAGACTGAGAAATGTTGTGGATCACATACTCGTAATCTCAACCTGAAATGACTTTTTGTTTTAGTTAGACATATTGCTTAAGTGAGTTGATAAGACCACATGGTTTAAATTAAAAATGTATTTACAAATTTTCAGAGATATTTACTGTTATTTGCTATTGTTTTATCAATTTTCTAAAATGTAATGAAATAAATTAAATTCTGAAACAATACATGGATTTCTTTGCTCTATGCTTGGTACCAAATTAAAGAGGAAGGTGTGCTCTTTAAAATGAAAACAACTTACAATTACCCATTTCTTTTTATTTTTGAAATAGAGCTGTTTGATTGGAATGAGTAAAAATGCTCATTCATCTCAGGATTCTCAGTGAACTGCAGCAACATTCTAGAATTCTACTGGAGTCTAGAGGGTTCAGGGGCTAAAAGTCTTGGCTGGGTTTATGTGTCCTCACCTATCGCAGCCTCCTGGCTTCTCTTTCAGACTCCAGAAGTGTTAGCACATCTCCCTCTCTGACTGGGCCCTTCACGTTCCTGATGATGGAGCGGTTGCTGTCATCCATGAACTCAACACGGACCTGCAAAAAACACAGGAGAAAGGATTAATTCAATTTTAGGAAAATAAAATCAAGCTTTTAGTGCCTTACAGGTGAAGTTCATCATTAATTTGGTGGTCCATTTAAGCACATTTATACAAGCACTGACCCACTTTAACTACGCACTATAGTTAACTTGAACTACTAATGATAGTGGGAAACTGTACAGTAAATAACACTGAATACCAGCAATAGTGAAAAAGACAGCTCTTGAGCTCGTGGTAGTGCTCCAAGACTAGAACTAGATCCACAATATTGCAAAACATAACTCTGGTAATGCCAGAGGTAACTAGTAAGCCATAAAATACGTTTATACGCCAGGAAGTACGTTTAATATTGCAAAACAATTAGCCCTTAGTTGGAAAAAGTAAGAAACATTGGCCCTACTAGCATACCTGTGTACATTGTCCCTGAGAACCAGTTCTTCCGAGCACCTTGGTGACCTGAAACCAACATATCAAGTCAGATGATCATTTCAGACATTTTAAAGTCAATGTCATGTATTTTGAGGTAGAGTAAGGTTAACTAAAACAGGCTAATGGTCTGCTAGCTAGCTGAAGCGTTGTGCTGTGAAGCTGTGGCACGGGCAGGCCTCCATGATGGCCGAAGAACCGTTAAAGAAAACGAGGTGTAGAGTAATTTTAGCTTCAAATATTCGAGCCCGCGTGAGAGAAAAGTTACTAATGTTGCTGTAAATCCGTGTAGATGGCATTATTTTCAGCAAATTAGACATTTTCTTACTCTTGCAAGCTTGATCGGCTGCACGCGGCTGGCATCCATGTTGTCAGGTTAGACCGGAAAGGAAGTCACGTGGTGAATGGATTGCCTATATCTCCGCCTCAATCCTTCCATTTTTAAATTGTTATCAATTTTATTAAACTTTCAGTTTTGCCAGAGGTACAATGAATAGAAACATGAATTAAAATAAATCATGTTAGATTAAAATTATATTTTAGATTCGCACTTCCGTTTCCGGTAGTTTGGACAATACCATTCACACAAACGGGGGAAATGGGCCGTACCATTACTAACGTTCCTAATTGGAACTTTTAAATAGGACATACGGATTGTGCCTTGCATGATAGTGTGTGTTTTTTTAATCTGCTTTGTAATCCTTGTTTTTGTTTATATCATCATGTAGTTTGCATGTTCCATGTCCCATGTTGTATTGTACATTGAATTCTTGCAATAAAAAACCTAACTAGAACTACTTTTTTTCTCCACCATTTTTGAATTAGGATAGCTTAATGTTCCTTTATTATGTTTCTTTCGTCACTAAGGCTAAAATGAATGTACTTTTGTGCCACACCACTTAAATAGGTGTCACGGTTTATTCTTTCAGCGACACTAGAGTAATAGCATTAGGCAATGCAGCACAAGCACATTATTTATAACATGTCTGAGAAACATTTGCTGCAATTGCACAGTTTCCTCATGGGAATCATTAAAATTTAATTTAATTTTATCTGTAACAATGTAACCCTGGTGATGCTCCTTTGATGATGAATCAGGACTTTATGGATTTAAGAATGTTTGTTTGAACGTGATTTTACATCCAGTCAGTCCTTGTACCACTCTGAGATGAAGAAGAAGAAAAAGAAGAAGAAGGAGGAGGACATAAAATGCTGTGTTTAGTACATAAAGAAAAACCTATACCAAAGCTTATTGGATTCTGGAGATTTCATATACTGAAATTGCAAAACACAAACTGGATCTGGATCTATAGTTATATTTAAGAATTTTAAATTTGTTAGCTCCCCTTGCAATTATTACTATGTATCATTTATGTCTGTCCAAGATAAATCTCTCCTGGAGTAAAAAGCAGCTATGCCAAATGTCTATTGCTGGAACTAGCCAGCATAGGCTTCCTATAGTTTCTGTCTGACCTGCCTGGAAGTAAGCTTTTAAAAGTACTGCCTGTATGTAAGCCTTGTCAGCAATGGAAGACTGCCATCACGCCACTCGCTCTGCCTTTCCTCTTCTCTCAGAACTCAAAGCTTTAAATCACATCGCTAATCCTCGCGGACAGTATTTTTAACTTGCGTTTGGACAGAAAGAACAGCAATAGGATTAGAGAATCAGTGAGGAGGATGAATCCCCAACTCATGCTGTTGATCTTCTCACACACTGAGAGGCAAGCACGGTAGCTCTTTCCTATCTTCTTTTCTTTATTCCAGCCTTATGGCAGAATTTATAAGAGGACGATATCCTGTTTAAATGGAAATTTTGTGGAGTACTGTTGTCATTCGAGAGCTGTTTTTATTCATTCACTGACTTGACCTGAACTTGGAAAGCGAACTTCGTCGGAGAGATAATTGCGGTCTTAGTTGTTTCTCTGTCTTCTAAGGACTAAGGACGATATGGAGGTTAGAAAGCCCAAGTTGAAGGTGCTGAAAAAGCGCCGCTCAAGTCTTTTTGCCAGCATAAAACGAGATGTAAGTTTGTCTCAGAGCATTGATGAAGAGGAGAGTGAATTCCCCTTTTCACAGGACAGCTCTGTGAAAGCATGGACATCTATGGACAATCTTGACAACCCTGATGTCGGCAGAAAAGGTGCAGGGGAAGATGACAACAGAGGCATGCCAAATCCAAGGCAATCAAATATTGTAAACCTCAACGTTGGGGGAAAGATCTTTCACATCCCGAAGCATTTGGTCCTCCGGTACCCAAAAACCAGGATTGGAATCCTTGCCCTGTGTAACGATCCGGTCAAGCGTCTGACGCTTTGTGACGATTACAACGTTCAGAACAATGAGTTCTTCTTTGACAGGGACCCCATGTTCTTCCACTACATCTTCCACTTCTACTGCAGTAATGTCATGTGGGTGATGGAGAGCCTCTGCCCCATCAACTTTGAGGAAGAGATCGAGTTCTGGGGGCTGAAAATGAAGGACAGCCCAAGGTGTGCTCAGACCTTTCTGTTGATATTCATGTAGGGTTTGGTGTCTGTGCTGCTGTGTGCGTGGCTTTATGTGTTTGTGGGGTGAATGTGAAATCTAGTTCCCATGAAAAGTGACAAACTATCTATTTCTTCTTAGGTGCTGTCGCATTCTGTTTGAGGAGAAAGTGGATGACATCAGAGACCAACTAAAGGTCAACCAAGAGTTGATTGATGAGATTAAGCCACACCAGGATAGCATAGGCTACAAGAACATGTTTCTCGGAGACTTCCGGAAGGCCCTCTGGGACCTAATGGAGAATCCCTACTCCTCGCTGGCGGCCAAAGCCTTTGCCGTGTTTTCCAGTCTCTTTGTGCTAATCTCTATCGTTGCCATGACCTTGAATACAGTGAAAGAGCTCAGGGTGTACAAATTATCTGGCAAAACCTATATGGAATGGGTGGAGATCTTTTCCATCCTGTTCTTCACCACAGAGTACTTCCTGCGCCTAGGCACCACTGCCAACATCAAACACTTTGTGAAGAGCACCCTCAACTTTGTTGACTTGGTGGCCGTTATGCCCTACTTCATCCAGATCATTTTTGAGATGTTTGTTATAGACACTGAAGACTTAAATGCAAAAGAAGACCTGAAGACCATGGCCAGGGTCAGCAAAGTCAGTAAGGTGCTCAAGGTGGTCAAGTTGATGCGCATCTTCCGTATCCTTAAGCTTGCTCGACACTCCACAGGCATGAGGGCGTTTGGCTTCACCATCCGCCAGTGCTCTGAGCAGGTATGTTGCATATGGCAATAGCAACCAATTTAGGACACATATAAATGAGGAATCATGCACAAGCAAAAATGAGGGAACACACACACATACATACACATACATCTTCACTAGAACATATCAGTCAGTTTTTGGCTTTCATCTGGGGTGAATATTTGTAAAGTATCAGAGAAGAGTCAGAGTAAAGCTCATAATTATCAAGTAACCTGATTGATCATCCTGGATCAATAATTGTATATATTTCCAGATGTATTTGGGCCTTGCTGTTGAAGTGTGCTTTCTTGTTTTCCCTCAGGTGTGCTGTCTGTTTCTATTCATTGCCATGGGCATCTTCACCTTCTCTGCTCTGATGCACTCTGTGGAGGTGGATCAGCCTGGCACGCCATTCAGCAGCATACCAGGCACCTGGTGGTGGGCTGCGGTGAGTTGCCTTCACTTCAACATCCAAAGTTCAGTAGTCTACAAATGTTTCTGGTTCTGGAGGTTTTATCCCCACTCAAAGTAGCAGAGCTGCCAGACCTTTTGCTGCTATCGCTTCAGAAGAATTGGTTATGGTGAGAAGACAAAATATCACTGTAGACTGTTGCATAATCCTGTAAACAGTAATGGCCCTGACTGAACAAGGATATTGAATTATACACCCAGAACTACATGGCCTTCACTATCTTTTGTCCTGTCATCTAATGCACGCCCAGCTGTCCTGGTGGGGGAAGCCTCTTTGAATTGCCCAGCTCAGGGTTTCTTCCATGTTTTCTTCTATAGGGTTTTTCTGGGAATTGTTCCTTGTCTTCATAGAGGCCTTAGGCTGTTGTTGCCGCCCAGGTTAGGCTACCTTAGGCAGATTATGTATCTTTTCTGATCATATTCTGGATCGTCTATCGTATTTGTCATATTGTTTGATAAGGGATAATTGATTGTGTCATACATTTGATGGTCTATCAGCCTGACCTAATTAGGTCTGTAAAGTTCTTTGAGGCTTGTTAGTGATGAAGGGCTATATAAAGAAACTTGACTTGGTTTTAATCAGGGACTTGTAGGCTAAAAAAACCCATCCTAGTCACTGATAAAAGGGTACTGAGAAACCAATTACATTTGTGTCATTACATCATGATAATATTAATACTTGGTTAGCATTGTGTCAATAAAACTTGGAAATTTACCATGTAATTATAGAACATTAGGGTGCTGTTAAAGGAACACGCCATTGATTTGGCAAGTAAGCTCTTTGATCAACTTAGCAAAAAGAAGCCTGGGAACAGTTTTCTCATAAGTAACTCAACTTTACATGGTCAACTGAGCAAGAAGACAAAAGACTAATTTTCCTCTGATCTTTCTTGTGTTGCTCAGTATAACAACAATAGCATCCTCAGCTTTGACTTGTTGTTGTATGTATTTCCTAACACAGAGCATTAGGCTGCAGTGTGTTTAGGCATCATCAGCATGGCTTTCTGTTTTTCTCTCATTTAGGGACATCCGGTTTTTATCTATCTGATGGCAGCTGTTAACTTAAAAGTGTCTAATCCTGTCTAATACTGTATAATGCGTTTTGTTTCTGGCCTGATACAGTGATTGCAGTCAAGAGTAGGAAAGGTCCCGATGTATTCCTGTTTATTTGTTTAGTTTGATCCTGTTTATTCTCAGCAGTATTTACATGTACCTGTGACAACACAACTGATCAGCACTGTCAATACAGAAAACATCTTAATTATTGGACTGCTAGTAAGCCAGTCCCATGGGGATGACATCCACCGTGTTAACATAAATCATGACATCTGCCCTGCTTATTTTAGGGAGAAAATAAAGGAAACCTCAATGCTTTACCTTCCCACACACACCTCATTAAAACTGAACAACGTGACCACTGGCTATGGCTTTTCCAAGCCTTGTTGTTTATGTGAAATGAAAAGGCAAAAGCTTATCTGAAAACAGGGCTGGAGTTTTGAAAAACCTTGTGAGGTTTAGTCCAAGGAAGATTTGGTGCCCTTTTCAGATGCTGATAGTAGTAGTTCAATAGCTCATGCACATAATATCTACTGCATGTAGTATCTACTTTCTAAAGTCTAATATTAACAATGCTTTTGATTGTAAATGTCTCTTTACTCTTTCCTTCAGGTGAGTATCTCCACTGTGGGCTATGGAGACGTGGTCCCCATCTCCTATCTTGGCCGCTGTGTGGCATTTGGCTGCATCTCTTTTGGCATCATCCTCAATGGCATGCCCATCTCCATTCTGTTCAACAAGTTTTCTGACTACTATGCCAAGCTCAAGGAACAGGAATACACCCATTCAAACGTTGAACGCACTTTCCAGCTCAGAAAACGTCTGACTCGCAGGTTTGGCGGCTGCTGTGAATCCCAGCCAGAGGACTCCGATGATGAGATACACTATCGCCCCAGTGGAAGGCACGCTATCCAAGATTGAGAGGAGCTGTCTATCCATAACCTCACTAACCCGAAATGGCCTTATCACCCATGGGGCTAAAAAGTCTAAGACCCCATCTGCCTCCAACTCTGAGCCTATGCGATGGAGGAAAGTAAACAATCTAAGGGGGGAAATTGAGGCAGAGGCTAGTGGAGATAAGCTTTAAGCCTCAGCTTTAGGTGGCATTTGCACGCTATGGGTGATGACTCCTCCGTCAAATGGACAGGAATCAATGACCCTCCTGGAAAGCGTGTTATCTGTTTCCAAGAATAGCACCTGACTGCAACTTATTCTGGCTGAACAGAATTAGATGTTTGACATGAGGAGGTCAAGTGGTAACATTATTAATCTAGCAATGTTGCACTAATCACTTTAATAGCAGTGTGATCCTTTGACCAACTGCTTCACTGGAAGTGCTATTAATACTCTATTGTTGACTTTAAATATTTACATTTACAAGTCATTCAAGTCACTAACAAATACAAATTACCGACTGACTTTTATTTCAACTAATCAAATGTTGAATTTACCAAGTCATGGAACATGGAAAATTTTTAATGTAAAAATATGTGTACAATGAACACCACTCAGGGTCTCTAAGTTGTTAGACCTATTAGACCTTAGACCTTCACCCATATAAAGCATGTTTGGAGATGGTATTTTTGTTTACATTTTGTAGTCATTTTGAAGCAACAGTACTGTTGGAAAAGCAGGCTTTTGACTGGAAAGTCACCGGTTTGAGTCCTTTGAGCAAGGCACTTAGCCCCCAATTGCCCCCAGTGGAGCTGCTGAGTGACCAGCAGTAGACTGTGGTCGTACTGGGCAGATCCTGTGTGTAACTGTATGAATATGAAGCAAGCTAGTGCTGAAAAAGAGCATGCAAGCTCCGTTCCCTATGTGAATAAAGGTTAAAGTACATTAAAATTTCATTTTCAAGTAGAAGGAAGTACAATCTATTAATCTGGAGCTGTTAAAATCCAGCAGTGTACTGTTTGTCATTATATTTGTCATTTATTTTCTTGCAAAAAAAATAAATACAACACAGGCCGAAAACCATTTGGATTCTTGAGGTTTAAACTTGGTTTTGTATTTTGTTGATTGACTTCCTCAAACCCTCAGATTCAAATATGTTCTGTGTGAATATGCTTGTACATATTCTTGTCTCACCATCATATTTGAAAAAAAAGATAGTTGAAAAGAAATCTTACTTGCGCAATAAAAAAATTGTCCTTTGAAACTTAAATTTCAGACCCGGATGTTCTCTTTCTCTTTCTTGTGTGTTACCATAACATACCATCCACCTTCCTCTCAAAATGCACAAAACTTGTAAAGTGAGGAGTCCATTTCTGCTGGCAGACACCAGTCTTAGTCATTGAGAGACGCTGGCTTCCTGTCTAATATGATGACAGGATAAGGCAATGGGAGCGATGCCAGTAGTTTTAATAGTGTTGTCAGCATCAATTAAAGCTCAAGAGTACCAAGAGCTTCTGACTGGCTTAGGCAATTACCCAACCAGAGTTTATCTGCAGACAGGAAGAGGTGCAGTCAGTGGGGACAATAGGACAGGTCAGTCCCACACATACATGAATTTGTGCACATTCTTGCACACACACACTCACGCACACACACGCACACAGTGTTGAGGAATAGGTAACTACATGTTGTCAACCACTAATTTAGACTGAAATCATTGTATACAGAAAACTACTATTTATATCTTTCAATCAGTGCCAACAACAATGACCAACAACCAAAATGTTGTTTTCTAATCCACAATAAAATATGAATTTCATCTGAATTCACATATGAACACATATATACAATAATTGCTTTTTTGGCTTAGCTTTCTGTTCATCTGTGACCCTTGTTTGAGCGATTTGTTTTTCACTCTTCAGGGCGCTTTAGAATGTAGCGTGCAGCGTGATAAAGAAACCTAAAAGCATGAAAAGCTCTTAGAGGGAAGGAAAATAGTGTCAGGGTAAAGCTGACGACATTTGCCCCAGTGAATAAACATGGCATTGGTACTGCACTGAAGTACTAACCACGTATTCTCTCTGTAGAAACTACGTGTAAAGAAATTCCTGGCTCTAGAGGGTGACCTTGCATCTCATCTACACATCGAAGCATCAGGCAGGGAGAACCAGCCCACCAGCTTGATTCTCTCCTGCAGCCAGCCTACGCCTCACCCACACCCTCCCCCCAATCTGCCACACTGTTACAAACATTTCATCCACTTGAAACGGTATGCATAGGAAAAACCTAAACTAGTGTACCAGTTGCATCCACGCAGAAGCTTTTGAATGACTTTGAATGACCTTGAACTTTGTGCTCTGCTCAATAAACGCACATGAGACAGAGAAAAATCACACCAGATCACCAGGTCATATCTTCCAGAAAGTTATGACCAATTTGCTTCTATGACCACATATATAGTATGATTACAATTACAGTTGTGCAACTTGTAAATTCTGTGTTTTTGTACAGAGACAACCATAGGCAGTCTGCAGTCCAACCCACATATCAGTTCCCCTGGGAGTCAATGGTGCAGAAGGCTAGCATCATGTTGATCCTTAACAATGACACCAAATATCTCATTCCATACATCTCTGGACACCAATGGACACCAAGGTCAGAGTTTTGATGAGATATTTTTCTCATCTTGTCTCTTGCAGGTTTCTTTTTACAGCTTTTCACAAATTTGTAATTTTTTCTGTACATTTATAATATGCAATGCAACTATGAATTCCATTGCTACTGTTTCTGTGTCAGTTATTCTTAAAAATCAACTAGGAGCATGATATGGAATCATTTGTCTTTATGGACCACCAACTTTTCATCAGACAGCCATCGAGTGTCGCTGTGCCTCACAGTTAGAGCTGGAATAGTAAAAGAAAGGACCCTTGGTGTATAATGACACTAGTCTAAAAGTTGGGTAAACTTTAAAAAAGTGTCTGACCTGAGGTTAGGTGGGTTTAACCTCCACTTCAACCTTGTTTGGACCTAAGTCATATCCAGACTGGCGCTCCGTATCGAAGATCTTCCTCCCTACTATTTCACAGCCACTTAGCACCACTTAGACTCCCTCTATATTCCAGGTGTCAGAAGGCTGTAAAGTTATCTACCTTATACAGGAGGATTTTATTAACACCTTCTAAAAACAATAAAGAAATAAGAACCAGCAAGGCAAAAAAGAATAAACAAAGCAAGTGTTTTCCACTCTTTATCTTATGATTACTGATTACCACTGAGGGAAATTTAAAGGAGCCACGTCATCATTAGAGGTTGAACTGCCAAGCAGAGACATGTTTTGTTATATTGAAATGTCAAATTGCACATTTTTCATCAATGTTTGAAATATAAAACAGGCATCTCGGATATGATTAGGCATCTTCAGTATGGCCTGAGGAGACTGTGTGTGTGGGTGATTGCGTCAATATCCTTGACATCCTCTGTGCCGCTTGCATTCTGTTCCAATTAGCTCCAATCCCTCAAGATATGTCAAGATAAGCAGCACATAACCAAGGACGTAAGTTCACTGTAATTATTAGAATGAGGACACTTTGACGACTTCCAAACAAACATACATGAATGCTAAGTTTGGTTGAGGTTTGAGTCCTCAACAAAACTAGTAAAATAAAGCACATAACCCTGAAAGGACATGAGAGTTTTTAGTTCAGTAGGCGTACTGCCGTCTGAACTATGCAAGCGTTTAAACATTGGTCATTGATATTGGTCTAACTTCTACTTTTAATAACCTCATTTTTACCAACCAAACCAAACCAAACCAAACCAAACCAAACCAAATCAATTAACCTTTTATTACAGTGGCAGAAATTGGCTGTGGTGTAGAATAGATGGCCCAAAAATGCAGAGTAAGATGCTTTCACGAGCCTCGTTGACCTTGAGCAAGGTCCCAAACTTCTCAGTTGGGACCTGGACTCAAAACGTTTAAGAACGCTGGCCATAGATCATCCTCTGACAAGTTTTTATCTCAATGAGAGTTCCAGCCTTGAGGAGACTTTGCACCACTCTCTTGTTGAGCTCACGTTCAGGACATGCTTTTCCCTCACCAAGGCTGAATGGGCTCAGCATTATAAAACCAACCACTATGGGTAACACTCACTATATAAACCCCTCAACATCACCTCATAAGTCATCGTCCATCCAACCGTCCAACCATCCTCTTCCACCTCATCCTCTGTTCTCCAGTGTTGGCAGACATCTTCACTCCAGTCCTTCTCCTGCCCGTCTCCACTGACCTACTGAAGTGCAGCAGCACAGCATACCATGTCTGGTGCTAAGTGCCTGGTGTCTGTGATGGTGGTGCTCGTGGCTGGAGTGTGTGCGGTCCATGCACAGGACAGGATTAAGATATGTGGGAGAGAGCTGATCCGTTTGGCCGTCTCATCCTGTGGCAGCTCCCGGCTAAGGAGAAGCACCCCAGAATTGGGGCCGCATCTTGGTACTTCTCACAGTAAGTACTGTATGATACATCATTTATCCTTTTATTTTACTGGGACAATTGACTGAGAACCATTGAAGTTTCAGTATGGAGGAATAGATGTAGGGGATATCAACAGTACAGTACATCAAGGCTCTAGGTGATATTTATGTGAGTAGGATATTCAGGAAGGCTCGCCTTTTGACAGTTTGTTCCTTGCTCGTCAGCCTACATTGTTTCTACTTGTTGACTGCCTAACCTTGTTCAGCTGAGTTGAATTCAAAAAGCAAAGTATATTTTCAGTGGACTATGATAGGAGTTGAGGTTCCTCTGCTATCCCTCTAAATCCCAGATGACAGCTTCAATCTTTGTGTCTCTTTCTCTGCACAGAGGACCAAGGCGTCTCCACGGAGGAGCACCAGGCAACTTCAGAGATGCTCAGCGCTCCTTCACAGTCCGATGGGGAGAGGGATGACATCTCCTTGGCCCCTCACTGGTACCCCCTGTCCTCCCGTGCGAGACGTGCCGCTGGAATAATGTCTGATATCTGCTGCGAGAAAGGATGCAGCGTGAAGGAGCTGGTCCAGTTTTGCTAGATGTGTCCAAAGTTGTTAAGGATTTTGTATCTGTGGTGCAAGGTTGTTTGAAAAGACCTTTTATCAAGTTGCCTTACTTTTCAGATATTTAGAAGTCAAATAGAGCTATTTTTTCCTGTACTATTACATTCCAGCAAAAGGACATCAAATACTATACATGAGCAATTTTGGATTTTATCTTATTTATTCACAGCTTTGCTATGCCGTACTTAATTGCTAAAGACAAAATCACAATAATCAGAGTTTTTATGGAGAAATCTTTAATATGAGACTATTATTTATCTTGTTTGAATATAATTTATCCATGATCTGTATGCCAAATACTCTAAAATAATAATAAAGCTTTTAATGATTACTTATAAATGTTGTTATTTACAAGTTCCTCACCATTTTACATGGCATGTCTCAAACAGTGCTCTTTTATAATTCCTCCTTCACCTCACAAAAGGTGGAACAAAACTCTCAATATCTCGACCCCATGTCTTCACCACTTATATTATTAAACACACATCCACTGATCTCTAGTCTGAATGAATACCATATTTCTACCTTCATGAAAAGAATATTTTTGCACAACACACATAATTATTATATGTTGCTTGTTTGGGCAAATTTTGTCATCTCAAGAATAAGAATAAGAAGGGCAATGGTAACCACGTGTCAAGTGCCCACACCCTTGACCCATTCTGCATTGGTACTGTAATATTTTCCAAAACAATTCCTCTTGGGGGTGGAGCAAAAGTACTGCAGAGTTGGATTTCAACAATGGCTACAAGGCTTTAAAGGTAGAGGTGAGTTTGCCTGGAAGACTGACAGGGGGCCATGAGAGTAACCTCATACTCACAGCAAAGTGTTAATTTAACTCTGAGAGTGAAAACCTCAACACTATGCCAGTGTTTATTTAAGTCCACACCCATCAGGCCCAATGTAACATTTTAGATAGTTTTGAACAGCTGCCCCAGAGCCACACCAGCTCTATGAGTGAACACAAAACACTTCAATCAATCAACACTTGTCAAGTGCAAATAATTGGCACTGAAACATCAACAGTTAATAACTCTGGAACATTTGCTGTGCTCCGTTGTTCCAGTGATGATTGAAATAATTGAATCCTGCAGAGAAAATACCTTTGAAATTACAAATGCCTTAATTAAACTAGACAGTCACTAACAGTTCTGTGTGTCAGCGCATGCACGCACACATACACACGTACAGAAAACACACTTCAGTAATACAGCAGTGCACGCTCAGTTTACAACAGTGATAGGGTAAATCGGATTGAGGCCATTGGCCAAGCCATTCAACACCGTAATAACAGAAATAATCTCTCTAACCCGGCCAGTTCCTCACACTGGGGAGTGCGTAATTCTCTTGACGGATAATCAAATACGGTACTGATTATCTGACACTCTTTACTGCAGCCTTTGCTAAATGACTCTTGATTGCAAATGAAATCAGCTTAAATTAATTGATTGGTTAATTGGTTTTATTTGGGGAGCGAGGGATTTGGGTGTATGTACAATTGTTTGTTGTATAATTGGTTTTGCAATTGTTTTTTTGTGTGTATTCAGATAACACATCCAAAGATGGCTTCCAGTGTCATTGTGACTGGAATGGGAGCAGCAGGAAATTTCCTGATAAACAGAAAACTTCACAAATCTTGTTTCCCAAAGATCCTGACAGACCACAACACTCTGCTGATGTTTTTGATTTGACTTACACACCAATATCGTCAATCTACTCTGTGTCTCATTGTGCTGAAAAATAAAACAAACCCAAATAAAGATATATTAAGACTTTATAATTACAATACCGTAATGTCTATAGAAAAGACTTTGAGGGAAATATTCTGCAAATGAATTATAAATGAAACCCAACCCAGATGTAAAACATAATAATAACACATACATGCGCTTTTACATGACTCCGTCAAGGACCAGGGCATGACTGGACAACGAGCTTGGCCCAGCGGGGTTTAGGCAGTGTCTCATTTTAACCAGCAGAGAGCGACAGATATCTAATTTTGAACATTTCACTAGGATTCACCTTTCACACCTGATGTTGGTGAAGAGCTCCTCGATTTTCACCAAATCATAAATAATCCATTAAAATATGAATCTGATCGTATTCAGGTTCAATCATTTCATTGCATTTCTCCTTCAATCTTTCACATCTCCTCTTCTGCCGTGATGACCAGTCACTTAAACCTCATTGCTGTAAAATGCTGAATCACCTCAAGTGATCCTTAATCTCCTTCTGATAAGAGGAGAAATCTGATCAGAGGACACTTCTAGACACCAGAGTTGACAAGTAGCTTTTTATATGTGACTGCATGGGGCTTCTTTGATGGATTCTTCTTCCTGTCTGTTTTGTCAACTGAGAAAGCTGCTAAACCAAATAAAGAACATGAATTAATAGTCTCTCTCTCTCTCTCTCTCTCTCTCTCTCTCTCTCTCCCTCTCTATCTTGATGGTCTACTTTTAGTGAGCAGGAAAAGCAGCAGGACAGAATAGCACCTTCACCAAATGCCAGCAGTAGCTACAGTACTCACACACACACACATGCAAACAGGATAGTGTGGTGGACTGGTGGGTGTCAGTTTGCATGTAAAGGACATGGCTCTCAGTGCTCTTGTTTCCAACAGTAAAAGTGTCAAGGCTAAAGATGCTATGGTGTGTATGTGTGTGTGCATGTGCATATGGTGCATGTTTTCATGTTTGTATATGTGCATGTGTGTCTATATGTTTGTGTATGAGTTTTTGCATTGTGTGTGTGTGTGTCAGCTTGTGTGTGTCCATTATTAGCCGTGCCCCTGCATGTGCCCTCGTCAGGCTTTCAAACTGTCAGAGCATGAGGTTTTAATTCAGATCTTACGTCAAAGAAAGGTTATTGATTGTGTTTTGTATGCAGGCTTAGGATCTTGACGGAGACTGTACCCTCCAAGGTGAGATTTACACCGCAGGCTCAATATATTCAACCTATGTGACAGAGATCTCATCTGCTCTGTCACTGAGCAGTTGGAGCAGCAGCTTGGTATTACATAATAGGAAAAAGTCTGATTTCATCCAGTAGGGTCACTGCAGCCCTTGATGCATTTGCCTCCAGTCCATCGGGCCTCTGTTATTCTCTACATGACAACACTTCAGGAGACCTGGACATGGTGTGGTTCGTTTCTGAGACGTTCAAATTGGAATTTATCAGTGAAATCAAACTGATTCACTGTGATTTTCACATCCAGTATATCTGCAGCGTGTACTCAAGGAGGAAGCCATGGCATCAGACCAGCCGCTTCTTGCTTGCTTCTCCCATTGGTCACGATCGGACTCAAGAGGCAAGTAAGCGAGATGTATTGCAGCAACATCTTGAGTCCTATACAAAGACAATGATAGGAACTTTTCAGTCAACGCCTAAGCTCAGTCCCTAACATCATCCCTTACAATGTACGCCTTGTGCATCTCTCCCTCTCCACCATCCACCATCTCCTCCTGTGATCAGCTGGGTCTGTCTTTTTCTCTGCATGACAGCCTGACCGCCAGTGACAGCTTCAGGAGCATCGTGTGATTAGACGATCCCAGGGGAACCGCAGCAGAGAGAGAGAGAGAGAGAAAGACAGATTTACCAAAAGAGCTATCTTGTTGTGTTTGGAGGTGCTCTGATCTCCTCTCATCTGCCTACCCGCCTGACTGGGATTCATGTTTCACTATCTATAGCCTTGTTATTATTAGATAATGTTATTATGTATAAAGCGATATAGATTGTTTTAGGCCAGAGCAAACGGCAGTAGAGTAGTGGCTTCCTCAATCATATCTTATATTCAAACATATTTTTGCTTAGGTTGACATTGCATTGACATCTATACTGGGACTGAAAAACCCTCGTACATGTCTATTATAATGCCCACGTAGTGTATTATTTATATAAATAGCACGCTGACTGGAAGCTATTCTTTATTACGCTGGCTCAGACATATCAGACAATGAACATAAAGCCTTATTATTGCCATATCACGAATATACAGCCAGTCTGCACATATCTGGAATGAGAGTAGAAATAGCTGACAATGAAATGATCACGATTGATGTGACTGTGGAAACCTGGCTTTATGGTGCTTGTGTCTCTGTGATGAGTGATGCTGTGGTACAGACGCCAGTGACATGATCACTGGATGGCATCAGTGGCCTTGTCGCTTCCTCAGAGACGCCGCCGCTGGTGTCGCTTTCTCATCAGCCTGCTCTCTGCTCTGACATCCAAATGCCCACTGACTCATCTACTTTACTCCCTACTTTCTGCCATTATTTACATTTCTCTCTTTATTGCTGCAATCATGTGTGCATGCTAGTTGACACCGGCGTTTTGACATATTGGAGTTCCCTTTTGCTTTGTCACTTCAAAACCACATATGCAACTCCTAAAAAAGAAGCAGTCGGGTCCAACTATGAGGCGAAAAAAAATCAATAAAATCCTTGTTATGGTTCTTGACTCATATTTCGTAAATTGCCTTTAACTACTCTAATGGAGCATTAAACAAAATTGATGCGACTTGTTTATTATATAGTAACTGTTTTCTGTTCAGTTCCTCCATACAACTGAAATGTCCCCAGAATATTGCAGCTGGTGGCCTCTGAACCAAAGTCAATTACTAACTCAACTCCCTTAATCCCCTTCTAGCCTTATATGTTCCATATGTATTATATCCATTTAATCAGGCCACTGGGGTGGATGCACACACACACACACACACACACACACACACACACACACACACACATTAACCAGTACTTTGCCATAACCTTGGGCCACTGGGAGGTGGTGAGGCTGAACTAACGGAGCTGAGCTGGTAGAGGGCAGTGCAGCAGCAGCAGCCACTAGACCAAACTGCAGGCTGGTGTTTTCCATCTAGGGCTGCAGAGCTGAATGCCACAGCACAGCGAAGCACGGCACAGTACAGCAGAGATAGTGTGATGCTCTACACTGCTGCCATGAGCCAAATCTGATGCCAGCGCTCTCTGTGTTGAGGATTGAATAATGTAGCAGCTGTAGTGTGTGTTACATTTTAGCCAGGACCATGGACATGACGGGTTTACACCTATACACAGGTTTAATCCTACAGTGGAATAATGCCTTGTGTGAATCATCTTGGATTGTTTGGTTTTTAGTGGTTTTGCTGAGGATATACTGGGCACTTGCCTCACTGATTTGAAAGAGGGGGCAGCTAATGTGAAAATAATACTCTGTCAATGGTCTACTCTGTGGTGTTCAGTCGAGTAAAATCAGAAAATAAAAGAAAAAAAACCTCCTCAGCCTTGATATGGTCCAACCTGCGGCGTACTCTGACCTTGAATGGATGCTTGGATGAATAAATGCATTAAAATCAAATCAAAACCTTTATTGCTTCATCGGAAAATACGCCAGGCACAAGTGAGTCACTCTATAGACGAACTGCCAAAACCGAAAACCGAAGGTTACAATATTTTTCTGGCCCTATTCAAACCAATGGGAGATTTATTCTAATGTAATAACTCAAGTCTATAGTTAACAAAGGGAATGCATCCCATAGTGTTTGTTGAAAAGAAAAGGGAATGGCCCCTCCCTTACCTCTTCAAAGAATGAATAGCTTCAGACTCTTTACTGATACTGACATTGAAATCCATTGATACTGGCATACGGACCTTTTATGGGGCTAATTCTGAGAGAAAATGTGCCTTTTCTACCTTTAACCTCTCCAGAAACATCTCGCCTCACTATGACTTTAAAAATCACTTTTTTATGATAATCCATTTTTGATGACATACAGTAGTAGCTTACTTTTTGACATTGCGGCTTGGCCAGAGAGTGAAAACCTGTGTGTCTGTCCTTCACACACATCAGCGGAGTGCTTCGTTTCCTCAGCCCTGCCGGCCGCTCAGCCTCTACTCCTGCACCGTCGCCATCCTGTGTGCGTTGCAATAACTGCGACGTGATGCCACTTGACTTGGCAGCGCAACTCTACCATGATGCAATTACGGCGGCCTGAGCTCTCCGCTGCCGCATGGCGTGGCGGGGGTCTTGCTAAGGG
>OOFE01020533.1:0-10317 GCA_900323365.1 Monocentris japonica | reverse complement strand
GGAAGAAGGCAAGCCAGCAGTGGCAGTGTGATGCTGGGAAACCTTGGGTCCTGGCATTCATGTGGATGTTACTTTGACACGTACCACCTACCTAAACATTGTTGCAGACCAAGTACACCCCTTCATGGCAACGGTATTCCCTGATGGCAGTAGTCTCATTCAGCAGGATAATGCACCCTGCCACATTGCAAAAATTGTTCAGGAATGGTTCCCCAGATCTCAATCCGATCGAGCATCTGTGGGATGTGCTGGAAAAACAAGTCCGATCCATGGAGGCCCCACCTCGCAACTTACAGGACTTAAAGGATCTGCTGCTAACTTCTTGGTGCCAGATACCACAGGACACCTTCAGAGGTCTCGATGGGTCAGAGCTGTTTTGGCAGCACGAGGGGGACCTACACAATATTAGGCAGGTGGTTTTAATGTTATGGCTGATCGGTGTATAGTAGAAGTAGTTGTAGTAAGTTCTGGCTGGAAAAGCAGAATGTCCCAGCCAAAATTCAGAGTGTCTAATATCAAATATATTCCAGCTAAAGCTAAAATATGTAACTTTTCGAACATAAAATAACTATAAATAAATTGGATATATTATACATTATCCGGGTAGATGCCTTTTCAAGGACAGCAGAGGTGGTGGAGTTGTGTTTATTGTAATATCATATGGGGGAAATGCAACCTCACCTTTATACAACAGGTAGTATCAGCAAAGCAATCTGAATGGTCAAAGATGCATTCTAACAATGCCGATAATTCCGAGAAAGCATGGCTTGCTGTGTTTTATGAAAATGGTTTAGATTTCCATTGGTCTTTTAGATTCAGTCGGTTGTCATTCAGTGGATTTGGTGGTCATTCTATGCCTTTTTGGACCTCTAAACAGACCCCATTCACTTCAATGGTCTGGGAGAAGGTGTTTGTGTATCAATAACCTCATGAAGACTGCATACCAAATTACTAGTTCAATTTTAAAAATTGTACTGGTAGAAATCAGCGTTCATTGGAATTTCTTCTTCCATGCACCTTCCTAGTGGTCGAACTTATGCCCAAATACTATTTTAAACATTTTTTTCTACTCTACCAGCTACTTTGATGGGTAATCAATCTTTGTTCACTAGGATTTACCAGTCACTGTAGACTGTTGACTAAAAGGTTGCCTGGGTTGTCTTCTCAGAATTTATTTTCATCCCTCCTCAGAAACATTTCCATGGTAGAGAAAGTTCCCCATCTGTAACTTCATCGATGCATTCAGCAATTTTTTCTGCAACTGTTGGTACCTTTAGTTTCCTTATGAAACGTTCATATACTGTATCACAATAGGTGGTAGATGTTTGAAAAATATGTAAAGAATCCAATATTAAATTAGTTTATTAATTAGTTAGTTTTATAATGGAGTGGAGTGTGGAGGGGAGAGGGGGACTGTCAACGCTAAATAAACTGATAACAGTACAGTAACAAAGATGTGAATGAGGAAAGAGCAGAATTTCTCATCCAAAACATTGAGAAAAAGGACACTGGTGATATTTTAATAATGGTGCAGTCTACAGACTCGCTTATTCTACGTAGCAAATGTGTATACAACCCTTCATCTCCCTGAAACTAGAGAAAAATGTTTTAGATTACACATTTTTGTTAGTTTTGTTGTAACAGAGAGGAGTGGTGGTCAAGGGTGGTAAGAGATAATTCCTATCTACTTTTTAAAAATTAATGAGAGTACCAAGGTCAATAACGTTTATTTTCCACAAACTCTCCTCAATGTGCTGACTGTTGTGCTGACTGTTTCGTGCCTATCTCTGCGAAACACCAGGATTGTGGTAATGGTAGCCTAGAGATTAGAGGAATGGGCTTGATCTTGTTAGTTCAGATTTCGGACCACCTGGGAAAACCTGAGAAGAACGTGAATGAGAAATGCTCTCTGCTCCTACAACAACCACCATGTGTGACTTAAGGGGGATTTCTTTCACCTTTGAGGATATAGAAGAGACATCAAGTATGAAGTCTAATATGCTAAGCTTGTTAACTTGAAGACGTTGACAGTTAAGCAGTGTTGTGTACTTTATGGCATGTGTTGTCAGACAGAAAGACAGAAATAGACGACTGTTCTCATTGTGGGTAACAGAAGGCCTGAACAGGAATGAAAAACAGAATAAATGCTCAGTCAACCATTCCTGGATAAATGATCCTTGTCCCTTTTTTATGGAACTGGTTGTTCTTACTGAGGTGGAAGCAGCTACTGGTGCTACGAGAGATAAATCTAGTTATGTTATGTGGATGTGTTACTCAATTAATTCTTGGCCAGGTCTCCATTGTAAAAGAGTTTTTTATCTTGAGAGGATGAACCTTAATAAATAAAAGTCAAATGGATATAGAATTCAGACAGCCACATTTATATATGCTCCATCAAAATGCTTTCTACCCTCACGAACACATCAGCCATGCAGTCATCCGTTCTTGCAATGTTCACATCTGACAGACGTCGGTACATTCAGGTACTCTCCCTCCTGCAATTTCTCACATGTCTGAGACACACCTTATCTCGATTTCATTTTGACATGCTCTCCCCGTCACTCCATCTGGCTTTTGTGTTAAACCCACAATTATTAGATCCTGGGTGGTAAGTGTGCTATTTTATCTGGAAAAGCCTGCAGTGTGAGGGTAGAGCTAGATAGATACACTCACCTGAGATAAAGGAAAACGCGTTGACATGCTCCAGTTGGGGTTAGAAGCGGCAGATTAGGGCTCAGAGAGAGCTGGTGACCTGCAGGGTTTCTCAACCTGATCTGGGTTTCTGAAAATAGAAAATACATCTTTTTGGAATAGGACCATATTTGTCCTGTTGACTTTGAATGGGACAAGCATGATCTGAGAGCAAAGATGCTCTGGGGTTAAGCACAGGCCTGAGCTAGAGTGATTGAACTGGAAATCATAGAGCTGGCGTTATTCCCTGTTTTAGATTTTAGATTTTATTTCTGATGAGGCTCCAACCCCCCATTTGTTAACCCCATGATATACCTGCTCTAAACTGCTCTAACCTAACCATTATTTCAGATCCACTTCCCACACATAAATTTGTCAGCATGTATACTAGTCTCTTCTGATGCTATATTCCATTGATTCTGGTGTAAGATCTGCCTGAGATCCTGATGTCTAAAGTCACCTGTCACTTGTGAACTCAGGCGTTTCAGCCTCTACTTGTTAGAGCTGCCCTAGTTGCTCAGTTCTGATTACATGTAGTTCCTACTGTGTCAGTTTGATGCTTTTCTAATATTATACTGCTACAACTATACTATTGCAGTCAATCAGTTTGACAGAAGACTTAAGGAGGGTGGACATATGCACTGTCAGAATCCACCACATGCAGTTGCTTGGAGTTTTTGGAACATGAGATGCTTGGGTGTGAACTGTCTTCACAGCTAAGCTGCCGATAGGAATACTGATGTTGTATCACCTTAAATTAATACAAGGTCAGATGAGCAAGCAGGATTTCATCAGTGACGCTAGGTCAGCAGTCTCCTTCCTCCTAAGATGTTTTCTGAATGCAGACCCTTGAGTCAACTGACACAACTTAAATGTAAAATACCTAAGAGTCGTATATGCATGCGGTATTTTGGAACACGACTACTGACTTAGAATAACTGGTCAGATCACAGAACCATCTAAATTTCAGTTTAACAGGCAAACCGGTGTCGGATCAGCACATTTTTCTATTTACATTTTAGGCATTTAGCTGATGCTTATAGTTTATCTATCGTCGTAAGTGAAAGACAAGCAATAATAAGTACTACAAGGATCAAAACAGCAGCAAGTAAAATATATTCCTGTAGCCCCCAGACTATTCAGAAAACGAATTGCTCGATAAAAACAAGGGTTTAGAGTTTAGTTTGGGTTACAAATCCAGCAATGATAAAGAATGAAGCCCAGTGATACTTAGTGTAGTGAAATGTAGAGAAAGTTGTTAGTGTAGAGAAAGTAGCAAAAGTTTTGATGCTTATAAAACCCCTCCATTCCAGTCCATGTTCAACTAGTATTTGAAAAGGCTATACAGCCATTTTGGAGAACAAAAAACTTGAATCTGAATCTGAAGTGTCATCATTTTGTCATTTAAGTCACTTACAATCTTTTAAAAAGTACCATAATTTGTTTTAAAAAAACTCACTTGCTAATAATTATCAATGTAACTGTCAGGTAAGTTATTATCAGTCACAGAATAGTATATTACATTTACTTATACTGATTTCCTGTTTTTGTCTTAACTTTCTGGAGCTCATTATATTGTTTTTTTTTTGTACCAAACCCTGCACAAGTGGTTCTCCAAATAGCACATGCTAAGAATAATGTGATAATACTATTTGACCCAGATCTTCTCCTTTATCCAACCCCACTGTAACTCACCTCTTTCCAATATGGACAAAATGCAGGTGTAGGAAATTGTAGGACTTCAGCTCGGCCTCATGGCTCTGATGGCCCTAGAAGTCATTAAAAAGTGATTATGAGAGAGCCAGCACAATGAACACAAGCCATCTAAAAGCCAGCGAGGAGTGAAATAGACAGCATCTGTTGCTCAGTGCAGAGTCAATGCTTTGTTAGGTTGGCAAGTAAGCCTGTAGTCTGAAACAACACACCAAATAAAATCTGATATGTTATAGTCTCTGCTTGGATGGTGAAATGCCTGTTTTGCAGTTTTACTATTACAGGCTATACATTATATGTGTATGTACTGTATATTTAATTGGCACAAACAGTGATTCTATCAGTGATTCCTAGAGGAGGGCGAACTGTCAGATTTGAGCATTCACTCTAGTCAGGCTACTTTCGCTATATCGTTAGCATCGTGGAGTAACTCAGCTATTGGCCATATTCCAGTTAAAGTCTTGCTCTTTACATTAACCTTTGATATCATGTGATTGACTATCACTGTTGTGAATGAATAAAGCAATTAACGGACTATTCATCTCCACCTGTGTCCCAACCACAGATAGCATGGCCTGTCTGCAAAAAATATGAAAAGGTGCGGCTGCCAGCTATCCCCTCCCTATTTGACTGAGCTTACCTCTAATACAGAGGAAAGAAATGATAATTGTGAATATTGCATGCTGCTATGTTTTTTTGTTGACAACATGTACCTATCACCCTGTGCAAGTCTGAGTTTGCACAGATGAAGTGAAAAGTATAAGATATTTACATGCCACAGTAACTTGTTTAATATTGGAATACACCAGGCAAAGTAACCAGGGTTCTCACAATGACAGTATGAGCTTACATGTATCAAACCAAAACTGGCTGAAGAATGGAATTCACAGTGCATGTAAACATAACCATGTGTTTCAACATGCTTCAGATTTTCAACTTGATCTCTCAGAAAATGGTCCTTGATGTCCAACCCACTTATTACACATCTATTCCCTTGTTCCCTTCTCCCCCAAAACTGGTGACTCAGCAAACCAATGGGCATATTTGATGAATCATTGATTATAATGCATAAAATTTTTCTCAGAAGTGGTAAGAAATAAACTTTAAATGATGTGTCCTTGACATAGATAAGGGACAAAAGAGGGCTCACCTGCAGCAATATGTATACAACAATGCGTTCCTGATTTTTTATTTTAGAGGCTAAGTTTGACATAATATTCACAATATGTCAGCCTCGGTATTTTCACTTGTATGATGCAAGGCCAAAACTTTGTCTCCTGCAGGACTCACATCATCAGCCCATGCTTGTGGTTATTCTAGCAAATGCATGTCCCGAAGCTAAAAGCACATGGCTCCCACCGTCCTGCACATGTGGGTTTTTATTGTATGAATATATATATAATTCTGACACATGTTTTTACTGCCCCTCAAGGCTATGACTGCCACAGTCATTTAGCTGACTGATGACAACATGCTGTCACTAGAGATTAGCTATCAGGGGAGTTTGAATATCACACAGCAGGAAACCAGTACAGGGTTATTCTGTCTCTCAAGAGAGGAATAGAGAACCATGGCCAACCAGTTTCAAGTGAACTCTATCACTGTTATTCTGCAAATGTAGACATTTCCCCTGAAATTTCTGGAGATGCTGTCCTGACCAGGTGTCCGGGTAAAAGAGAAAAAAGAAAATGTTGATCTCATGTTGACTAACCTACATAAATAAATGTTTAATTAAAATAAATAGTTAAAATATACATGTGGTGTGTGTATTTCAGTTATAAATCATTTAATCTTTACACCCACCCCCATCCTACACACATACACAAAACAAATATCAAATTAACAGTGTATGGTGGGAAGAGGGTTCATAAAATGATAGTACACCGTGAGCACCTGAGTCATCACTAACCGATGACAAATGGACAACAACATGGCCTGGTTGTTAGAAGGACCATTCTATTTAGTGGAAGGCTATAAGTTTTATCCCCTGTGCAAGCTTGGGTTCACTGTTCACTGTCCTTGAAGAAGACGGCGAACCTCTGTCTGCTCCAGGGACATTGCTAATGCATAGCCCCACACAAATATGTGAGAGGATGCATCACCTGCGTATTTGAAATATTGACTCATGAACTTTCAGTTGGCAACATTTTTCCAAAAGGGATATATAGCGTGAATGAAACTCTTTAAATTCTCAGTCATCATGTATGCCATATGGCAAACAGGCGCTTCCTGAAACTGCTAAGTAGTCCACACAGTTTCCCCAAGTACAACATATTGAGTTTAGGTTCTATTGGGATTGTTTTTTTATCGTGTTTAATTCTTCACAAGGTGAGCAATTTTCACTTTCAAAGCTACACTTCTCTCTCTGATATGTGCTGAAAAGGTGCATACAGCCACACTATCTTGAGATGCATGGGGATCCTATATCAATCTGTGTTGTAATCTAGATACAAAGTGATTTGGCTTGCCTCTTCTGACTCCTTTGACTCCTCAGAGGGGTCAGTCCCGCTCTTCTGCATTATTGATTAAACGGCATCCACCTAAACATGGTTAAACTGCCTGCATGTGCCCTTGACTCCATTTCTCATTTCAAGTGTTTTGCAGCAGGTTTTGCTAATGTGTGTTGAAGAGATTTTTTTTTTTTTTTTGAATGGAGCAGGCAGTCAAACAAATGTATTTCCTTGCAAAAGGTGTTCCGGCCCACCAAGAAGGTTATTTGAAGTGAAAGCATGTAAATGGTCAATAGGAAAAATGTCAATATGTATGATGTGTAAGATTGATTAACTCTAATAGCTGTTGTGCATTATTACATCTGTGTCACAGCGAAGATCAAAGAAGAAAGGTGAGCCAGAAAACACTTTGTCAGCCAGAAAAACAGGAAACAATCACACACACACAGACGTACACAGCATTTATGTGTGCACTCACAAACATATATTGAATTTTGTACTCTAAAACCAAACTGTAAGTAGATACTGTAATTGTGAATGTTCTTGCAAAATGTTGTTAAATGAGCACAAATATCTGCTCTGTACAAAAATTGAGAAAAAATTGTTTCCCCATCCAAAAAAGATTATGTGGTAGAGACAATAGAAACACGCAGTAGTCTGACATTGAAATAACGTGGAAAGTACGGGATGGAAGTCCTGCCAAAATGTTTTCTGCAGTTTTAATTTAAGTTTTTCATATTTAACCATGACTAAAACCTTACCCAAATCTTAACCTTAACCAAAGTTGTTTTAGTTGTTTAAATATAACTGTTAGCTAACCTTTTCATGTGACAAACAAGCAAAAATGGTATGTACAATTCATGCTATTGTCATATTATACTTTATGGTATTGTCTCATCATGCAGCTTGTGGTGGAGGAACATAATGTTCTCATAATTCTTGTCCACATGTAATCTACTAATCTGAATTGCATTGAAGTGCATTGAAACAGAAGCAATGTGTAGAATCATACAGAAATCACATAAAATACCCTTTAATACTTCAGCTGAGTCAGTCAGACATAACACAAGAGAGTTGACCAGAATTACAAGCCATGGGAATATTTGTTGCTATCTTTGCAGTCCGGGAGTCCAAGTCAGTATTTATAATTTTCCTCATCCACTTCTGATAACTGACTCAACAGGAAATCAAAGCACGGCCAACGATGACCTGCAGACCCACCCCCCAAGTCAAAGCATTACTGACAGTACCTATAGAGGAGACTCATTATCGTATTATGAAGACCTAGAGATGTCGCTCACACCCCAGTGTCCTTACGTTGAAAATGTTGCGATCTTGGACCATACAGTTGATGTGATGTCAGAAAGACGTACGTTTCTGTGTCACTACATCAGTTTCAAGATTGCTGTACGTCAATGATTGTTGTGAAGTTTTTACTTGAACTTTCACCAGCTTTTACCTGTTTTTAACCAGTTTTTTGTTTAATAAATGGTAACTCAATCTCTTAACCAGTTTTTATATATGTGGCGTTCTTATATTCAGTTTTATTCACACTGTGATGGGGAGTCCTAATTAGCTGCTGTTATTAGCTGGATAGCCATCCGGCTTAACGTATTAGCTTCCACTGGACCCTGGGCTACACCTTTCAACTATTTTCCACAGCTGACCAACTAGCCTGCTCGCCCCACCCCCTGAGAGGTGTCAAACTTCCCAGAGCCTCATCAACGCAACCAGCACAAATTGTCCAGGCCCTTGCCAGAAAGTTTTGCTGTTTCATGCCTTTATCCCTCCATTTAATTTGCTTCACCAGTTTTAGTGTTTTTTACTGCCTAGTTTTATTTTGTGTTTCATCATGCATCATAATGATGCATCATAATGCTTGACCATCGATCTACTCTTCAAGAAACACTACCCTGACCCTTCCTCTTAGCACTTCCTTATTTGTCTTCACTTACTTTTTACTTGCTCTTAGATGCTTGTTTAGGAAGGAAATGCACTTACAATTTCTGGTGACTAGTAGTTCTTTTGCCTACCTATGTTGAATGCACTTATTGTAAGTTGCTTTGGATAAAAGCGTCTGCTAAATGACTGTAATGTAATGTAATGTAATGTGTCAAGGGGTCAAGGGAATTTGCTAATCCTGTCTACCTGCGTTTTGTGGATTTGGGAAAGGCTCATGACCGTGTTCACCTGTGGGAGGCGCTGTGGGCCATTCGGTCCCTTGACACTCAGAGAGCTGAGTTAGTAGAGAAGCTGTGTCTGGTACGTCCCTCTGCTTCGTCATGGTAGTGGATCCACGGATTGCAAAGTCTTATCGGTCTAATCATCCAAATTCCCCACAGTTGAACACTACTGACACAGGTACGAGTACAAGCAGCCCAGTTTCAACTTACTTATCTTCTTCTGTTCTGTTGCAGTCCAGTGGTTTCCGCTGGGTCCTAAAGCCAGCCGCCGGGTCCGGGCTGACTCTATCGTGCCGTTTCCTGCCTCATGCATGTGCGCTCTGACAGAATGCACCATTATTTATTGGCTGTATTTTTAATCCATACAGTCCTTTTTAAGTCTGTTTATTATAACTGCATGTGTATAATAATGTTATCGATATTATAACCTATAACACATGTATATATATAATAGATATATGGGGTAAATAGTATTTGATACTTGGGATGTCCCTCTCCAGGGACTAGGGAGTCTCTGGCTGTGCTCAGGTCAGTGCTGCCATTGCTGCTCCTGTGGTGTTATCATTCTGGACATGGTCCTTGTGTATTTTTTATGTTAACAGTTTTTCCCCTTTGGACATTCATGTTTGGATTTTGGGAGCACAAATAAATCACCTTGCACTAAACTGCTATTTTGTGACTGTGCCATTTGTTTTGGAGGGTGAAGATCCGCCTCAGCTCACACCACTTAACATTTGGTGGCCAGGAGTAAAACTGTGTGTTGCTTTCAGAAGAGGGAGAGGGAAGGAAGAGCATGCCCAACAGACAGGGAACTACATCACATTACATGACAGAAGAGAACTACTAGTCACCAGAAACCGTATATATATGTATATATTTTACAATACACAATAAAAAACTACAATCCCTGGCATATTACAGGGCCCCTGCAGATCTGGGCCCCCTGAATCATTGATGGTATCCCAACGCCCCCCCTTACAGCACCCTTGAGTAGTAGTAGTAGTAGCAGTAGTTGTAGTCGTATTATTATAGTAGTAGTAGTAGTAGTATTAGTAGTACTGGTTGTTGTGGTAGTATTAATAGTAGTAGTAGCATTATTAGTAGTATTATTAGTAGTACTGGTTGTTGTGGTAGCATTAATAGTAGTAGTAGTAGTTGTAGTAGTAGTATTAGTAGTAGTAGTAGTTGTAGTTGGTTGTAGTATTATTACTAGTAGTTTGACAGCATTGAGTCATCAGAGTGACAGTTGGTCTGTCAGTTGCCATGACAATAAGAAAGCG
>OOFE01020531.1:0-13832 GCA_900323365.1 Monocentris japonica | reverse complement strand
GAGGCCCCAACTTGAAACTGTGCCAGATACCACAGGACACCTTCAGAGGTCTTGTGGAGTCCATGCCTCGACGGGTCAGAGCTGTTTTGGTGGCACGAGGGGGACCTACACAATATTAGGCAGGTGGTTTGAATGTTATGGCTGATCGGTGTATATATCCCTTTTATGTCTCCTGGACACAAATGAGCTTTTTTTAAGATGAGACTAAAGGCATCTCCTCCTATTTCTCAAATTCAACTCAGGAGAAACCATGTAACAGCTCATGTTGATCTTCAAAACATGAGATCTCCAAATGATCTGAAATAAGTGTCATTTAACTCTCCGGAATATGAAACCATAAGATTAGAGAAAGATGAAATTAATTCAGTTAACTCAATTAAAACTCACTACTGTTTCCTATTTTCCTATTGAAGCCATGGGGCCGACAGCCATATAGTAGGCGCTTATTATCATTAGATATGTGACATGTTAGCATCTTCACATTTATCTCATGAAGTCTCAAGAATCCCTTCTCTCTCTGTTGTCTCCTAATTGCTCCTAAGGGGGGTTTAGGAGAAACATTTCAGATCTCTGAGAAAAAGACGTTTTCCTCTGGGTGTATACTATAAGTCTTGTGTGTTTGTGTGTTTTTTTTTATTTTCTCGACAGGTATGGCGTGTGGATAGGCTCAAAACTAGGCTACGCTGACTAAGGATACAGTCGGAGTGGAGAAGCTTGTGTTGTGTGAGCGTCTAAAAATGTCCCTTCATTTGTAATGGTAATATTCAAAGATGTTGTTTAACACGTCACGTTATGAGACACGGGAAACGTAACATGTTCAGCAGGATGAAGCGTTATCTTGAGCGTTATCTAATTTTCTAAGACAAAGCTCCCACTGTCTTAGAGAAGCTGTCAACGTCTGCTCTGTCCCGGTAAGTGCCACGGTGACAACAGGAGTCCAGAGGTCGACATGGTCCCATTTCAATCCTGGTTGAGATCTTAGCTCTGCTGACCATCTCGCACATGAACACATTTCGTGCGCGAGTGAGATACGTGTGTGGGGAATCAGACACGTATGATATGCTCTTGGATGCGTGTGAGCATGTTAAAACACTCTGCCTCTACCAGTGCAGACTGAATACAGACACATTCTAATATAAAGCCAACCCAATCTCACAGTTTATCTGAAACATGCAAACACATCGACAACAGAACCTTATCCATTGATATCCCATCATGCACTGTATTCTCAACTTTCAATGCGCGGGAGTCATAAGCCTGATATTCTCTCTGGGCTGTAATGTAATATAGGACACCCATAGCTAACTGAATCACTATTCCAATCTTATTTCAATCATAAAACTCTAGTTGAACATGTAAAGACTATAAATTATAAGTAGGCCAACAGTGGAGTAATAGTAATAATAATAACAATATTATAGAAATAATAATATAATAGCCATAATTGTCATTGCTTTATAGCCTATGCCATTATTTGAAATGATCGTAGATGAAATTAAGGAGAAACAAAGAACATTAAGCCCAGAGGCTACAATGTGGGATGTGGGAGGACTCTTCGCCACAATCAAAATGAATTGTATGACCTTGGTACACAAACACACAAGCAAGCAGGCATCCAAACTAATACGAACCCCCCCATTACATATTGAGGTTTCTTTTGAACTCCAATGTGGTGGAGAGTAAATACACCATCTTGATACTATTTTTACACTGATATGTTTTGTTTTCTAAATGCTAAAAGCTCTCTTTATCTCAGGCGAATCCGGATGGCAATTTTCTAAATGTATAGGTGTTATGCTTCTCCTGAGTCTATTTTTGACCCGATCCACTCGCCAAAGCAAGGAGGCTGCATGAGGATGCACATGTTTGTTCACCTGACTTTTTAAATACATCACGGGATAGGATTAAAATTTTGGAGATAAAGGATGTGAAGCAGCAAATGCTTTCCAGGTAAGGAGACGGTAGTTGATTTCCTCTTTCCCTGGTTTTTGGTTGCGCGCGCGCGCGCGTGTGTGTGTGTGAGTGTGTGTGTGTGTGTATGTGTGTACATGCAAGCACGCGTACACTGCAGGGCTCACTCATTTTCGTCTCATAGCTCCTGTTTTGTCCTCCTAAAAATGGGTGATTTGGGTAAACAGAGGTTCATAATGGGCATAATTATTGCACACATCGCCACCAATTACCTTGAATAAGGGATTGTTCTCGCTTGCAATCACACCAAGTAGTGCATCGTAATCAGGAAGGAAAATTAAGATTTCAACTCTTACTGTGTGTGTGTGTGTGTGTGTGTGTGTTGACAGGTTCCACCCAGTGCTCATCATTAGCCTGGCTATTGGACTGCTGGATTAAACCTCACACCAGGACAGATAGAGAATGAGAGAGAGAGAGACAGAGGGAGTGCAACACCACACACACATTTTCAGACACACATCTTACATTTGAGCTCCAAGCGTATGAAGTCTGTGTTGCCCAGGTTCTCCAGGAAGACTCCATACGGGGCGCTGGTCTTGAAATAGAAGGAGATGTCAGCACTGGTCTCACCCTGGAAGGTGGCAAAGTGTAGGTAGGACGACGGGGTGGTGAATGATGCAGCGTTCCAGTAGTTGCCTGGGGAAAACACCAGATGGAAACCAGTCACAACTCCTGAACCTATCCTCCATTACTATAGCAAACACAAAACTATAGCATGTCCACAGGAGAGACACAAGAGATGATTTTGGTGGTGCTTCTATCGTAACATGGACAAGGTAAGTTGACCAATGAGCCAGTTTCCCAGTGTGGTCCTTTAAGTGGCAGAATAAATGTATTATATGGGGTTTCATTCCAAATGGCTTTTTTCGATAAAACATTGTTACCTCATGTCCATTGCTTAATCAGGTTTGTTACTCAATATTTCCACAGTAACACACCTATTTTTATGCAAAGGTCTTAACATAACCAACAATTTTGTTATTTCAATAACATTTAATAGTGAGTTCATCAAATCATCATCAAATAAACCCTAGAGAAAGCATTTCTTTCCTTCTAAAAGGCGACTTGAGAATCGGACAAGGGTACAGACTTTTTGATAACTTTTCTAATGACTTGTGAATGAAGCGAAACCAGCAGCTGCTAATGAAGACAAAGTAGCAGCAGACTAAGCAGCTGCTGATGAATTTTCAGACTGTGGTTGATGAAGAGACTTTTCTGCTTTCTCCTCTCCTCTTCCCATGTCTCTGTCTCCCTCCCTCCTTCCCTCAAGGGTGATGAAGAGGAGTAGAGAAGGAGGTGGAGGAGGAGGAGAGCAGTGATGGCTGAGTGAGATAGAGGAGGAGAGAGGAGGCTGACATGGTATCAGCTGTGTGAGATCTCTGTGATGCTTCTGAGGACAACCCTAGAAGACAGCAACAGTGTGGTGCTCGGGAGAAGTGTGTGTGTGTGTGTGTGTGTGTATGCATGTATTTGTGGGCATGTGTGTCTGAGTGCACCCATATGGGTACATGTGCAAGTGTTTTTGCGTATGCATTTGTGTGTGTGTATGCCTGTAGGTATGTATGAGCGTCCATGCATGTCTGTGTGTTTGTGTGTATGTATATATGTGTGTGTGTGTGTGTTTGTGTGTGTCTCCTGGTTCAGTGTGATAAGCCCTCCTCAGTGACAGCACTGGGCTCCACTCCTCTCCCCCCCACTTCACATCCTGTCACCAGGGGCAAGGGCAGATAGCGGCCACACACACACACACACACACACACACACACACACCCCTACTGATGCTGTCTTTGTGATTAGTGTGTTTGAAGTTGGAATGCAGTTCATTTCTCTATGGGAAGCACAGCCAATTATTGACCAGGGTTAATTCAGGACTAAACACAAAAGATGCCTGCAGAGGCCACACAAACACACACACACACACACATGCACACGCACACACAAAAACACATACAGTAAAAGTGAAGCTCTGCCAGTGCTGTTAGTGAAATGGTCAAATACCTAGAAATGGAACATCACAGTAAACACAGGACAAACAGGCCTTTCAGTGACCCTTTCAGATGTATCACCACTGACTGATTACAAAGGAAGTTTTTCTTATTGCAGCATATTCCGGAGATCAATATTACAGTAAAGGAAGGATTTTATAAGTGACTATAAAATAACACATTGAGTCATCCTCAGCAAAGCACTTAAAGCATGGCTTGAACAGTTGTACACAACAAGAATTTGTTCAGTCTGCTTGGAAGCAAATTTACCATATTTACCAGTTACCAGAAATCTGCAGGATCTCGCTGGTAATTTATATGTAACTACATAGAAGGATACAAGGATATAGAAATATAGACAGGAGGTCAGTCATGCCTCAGAAAGAGGGAGGGAGGATAGGAGGAAAACAGGGAAGGGAAGGGTCAGTAAGAAAGGAAGAGAAGGGAGAGGCAAAGCAGGAGAACAGAAAGCAGGAGGGGTGACAGAGATTGAGTGTTGGAGTGAAAACAGTGAGGAATAAACATGGAAGCCAAATCAGAAACCCCTGATTGCTCCTGTGCCAGATCCACAGATGCAATTGGTTGGCTGGGCTTCGTGGCACATTTATCACTTGCATATTGAAATGTTTATCCAACACGTCTCAAAAATCCTGTTCCAGCACATGAACATCTTTCTAACATTTCTTTCAAACTTTCAAACATTAACCTATTAACAGTAATGTGGAATCATGTAAGGTTTAAGACAAGGCAATGGACAAATTAAGTTTATGCCATGAAGCTACTGAACCAAGCTCAACAAGATTAATGAGTGAGTTTAATATGAACAGCCACCATCTTGCCACATAGGAGTCATACTTTGACAGGCACTTCTGTCATGTGTTACAATAACCTCCTGTGTGCATCTGTTCATATTTCTTTATACAGCTATATGTAGGAGCCATACTTGGAAATACTCGTATTTGCTCTTTTCTGTAGAAATAGAACAGAAATGAGAAAACCTTTTAGCTACTATGTCAATAACTAGCAATGGATGCTTCCAAGACAGGCTGTTTTCAAATGGAATCTGGAGTGGTTTCCTTGACAAGCCATTTTTCTCTCTCTAATTGGTTCTCATTCTGTCTTCATTTCGTCACCTGGATGACCTTGTACTCGTTGTCTTGTACTCCTTCTGCGGATGATATGGCCTAGTCAATACAGTCTCAGACTCACTTTAAAGTTCTTTTCAGCAAAGTTCTGACAGGTCAAGAGGAGTTTCAAAATAAACATGGTAATGATCAATTGATAGGTTTTGAAACAAGCGCAGTTCTAGGGGGGTACTGGGGTGGACTACACCCCACCAGATTTGTGCTTTGCCCTGTCATGGTCCCGGCTGTGCCTCTCCCTCATTCCGAGTGTTTCTACTGTCTTTCCCTTCCTGGCGTCTCTTGTTGGTCCCCCGTTTGTTTTCTCTGTCTGTGTGAGTGTGTGTGGGCGTGGCGCCCCCGTTCAACTCCTCCCGTCTATCCACCTGCACACCTGCGACCCATCCACTCATCAACTTCCTGCAACATAAATATCCCGGCTCTACACCCCAGTCTTCGCCAGATCATCAGTTCACCAACGTGGTACTAACACTATAGTCAACTAAGCTTGGTTCTGTGTTTTCCTGTGTTTACCTGTCTCTGACTAACCCTGCCTCTACTTGTGCTTCAGGTCCACTCCTCTCCCGTGATCTCTGTCTGCCTGCCTCGCCCGGTGCCAAGCCAGCCTTCTTTCCAGTCATCCGCTCCCTGCCACTGTCCTCCGGCTCCCGCATTCCCCATTCCTCCCACCTTGCTAATAAACCACTTTGTACAGCCGCCCACCTTAGTCCTAGTCTTGTTCTTGTGTCCTAATCCTACACACACCTGACATGCCCCTCCCAGTCCTAAATTTTCCCCCCACCATCCCGCCTCCAAACACATTTTTTTTTATATATTTAAAAATGTTATTTTATTCGAGCCTGTCTTGGGATATAACCAATCATAGAGGCGCAATATGTTTCCACAAACTACTGATCAGCTAGTTCGGTCCTATAAAACAGCCACTCTTCAGAACGTTTTTAATCTAGCAAAGGAGACAAACCTGGTCTGAGATCTGTTAGAGAGAGTTACAGTGTTTTTTAATCATTATCCTTATTTAGTTTAATTTTTTTGAGTTTTCTGTGGTTTGAGTTCTTTTGATTGTGCTGATTGTGTCACTAGACAACATGCACCGATTTTTGATACCTAAGCCCTGTGTTGCCCTAACTCAGCTGCTGCCCAGTCGGAGCATCCAGCCCTTCACAAGTAAGTTGTTGCCTATAAGGAAGTACTTACAGAGCTAGTTGACTATAGTATAGCCGTGGCACACTGTTCCATGGGGGGAAAAACAAACACTGTAAATAGATGCCCACCATCTCTGATTGCACCCCCCGTCTGAGCCGTCTAACACTGGCCCTGTTTTGAAAGGTAATTCTTACTTCTTTCATTCAATCATTTCTTTTCTTCTTCCAAAGCCTAAAAAGGTCAGATGTGTTATAATTTCTTGAAAATCTTTTGTTGCTTGGAAATGGCCTCTAATAGCTCAAATTAGAGGCTCATCTGTTTGAAATGTTGAAAGGACCACTGGTGGTTGGATAAGAGAAACACAACGAGTTTGCAGCGTATAATACCACACAATCCACTGAGCACCCATGACCCACACATTATGGCAATTCACATTAATCAACACCAGCTTTTTTGTACTGGATTGGAGGTGCAACAATAATCCTGATTGCGATATAAGAAAGGACCACTATGACTCACTTACTGGAACACAACTTCGCATGGCCTATTTGTACTGTTTTTAAACATGATTAACACAGCTTTACAACACTGAATTTCTGCTGCATATACAGCTTACAGTACTACTACTGAAGCTCAGTCTTGTGACCAGGGTTTGCATGGTGTAAAACTTCTATTTGTCATTATTCCTCAAGTCTGAGTGAAGTCAAAGTTGGTTTCTCACTATAAGCTACGATTTTGCCACTCAAAATATTCTTTTGGGGGTGGGGAGTTCACCTACCATTAGCAATGTTTTTATGTATTCAGACAGTTAGAAATAGAGAAGGAGACAGAGTAAGATCAGTGTGGGGCAGAAAAATCAATCAAATCAAAAATCAACTCAATCCTAGGCCAGTAAGGGCATACATGGGGCTCCAGAGATGGCAGCCCAACACAGTCTCATAAAATTGTGCAAAATGAGAAGGAGCACAAATAATGTGAAGATAAGATTCCTCCACCATGAAAGGATTATGTGTTAAAAGGATTACTATACCACAAATTTGACACTGGGGCAGGGAAAACTGGCCAACAAGGTTATTGCAGTATGGAACTTGAGTTGTGTAGGTGGCCTAAATACTGAGACCAAGTCTGGTCTACAAACTGTATACTGGTGAATGCCTGTGTGCACCCACGAGCCGTGGTCCCGGAGTCCGTCCATTCCACACATACAACCCTACATTTGTTACAGACATGTTCCACGTTCAGATGTTCGTCATGTGAAAACAATTTGGTTGAGGCTAGGGTAAGGTGTTGGTTAAATGAGTGAAGCGGTCCCTAAAAAGGAAACGTGGGAACTGAAGGCAGATGTATCTGCCCGTCCACCACCCAGACCTCCACGCCCTTACTTTCCACTATGCTATTTCAGTGTCAAATTACAGCTGTTTCTAATCAAGTTTCCTCCACGTGATCCATTCATGGGGGGGAAACATGTGTCTCTCACTTTCCCTGCTTGGAGCATGTATTTGCATTTTTTATTTGCAGACCAGCCTGGGCAGCCTTATCCGGTTCCAGTTTCAGGTCAAAAGTCTTCCTCTGCCAAAAATGATCAACACATGATAAACACACAGAATGCCCAAAGCTTTGACTATTACTGAGCCAAAATGTCCCAAAAATGTTACAAATGTCCCCCCCCAAAAAAAAAACAAAAACATATTTGCCACTGTGTGGTTACTGTCTGAAAAGTATATATTCAAACACAGAAACCTGGGGCAGCAGGGTGGCTTGTGGTTAAAGAGACCATCATTCAACCAGACAACCCGGGTTTAAGATGACGCCAAGCATCTCCCTGCTCAGGTGCCATTGAGCAACTTCCCTACAGGGATCAATAAAGTATCACATCTGAACCTAGAGAAATTGAGCAGGAACCATGGTTACGCCAATCCTTGTTTGCCGCTATCATTCATTTTTTCACAGTTGATGGCTAGATGCTGTTTGCAGGCTGATAAAGCCTGTTGTGAACATCATTTTGACTAATTAACTTCCTTGACTAAACCTAGTTGTTGTATAAAACCTTGAAAACAGCTGCTGACCTCTGGATTAGGAGAAAGGGACAAGTGTAAAAACGGGAAAAAAAAGAACTCCAGTGAACCATAAAGGCTGACATGATGAGAGAGGTTAGGTGAAGCTTGGCTCTGGCAGCCAACTAGATGATTCATCTGTCTATGCTTGACCGGATGGGTTATGTGCCAGTGCCAGCAGATGGTAAGGATGACTGACTGTACTGTCTCAGATCATTAACATAGACATATTCTGGCGTACACGTACACACACACACACACACACACACACACAGTACAAGCACATACACATACACACAAATACATGTACAATACAATTTTTTCTTTAAATTAAAAAAAATTAAAGCATGGAGCGTGGAGTGACTCGTTAGCCATGTATGTTCCTCCAACAAAACATTTCAACATTGAAATCCGGCCCTGCCCTGGACGATGGTTTTCAGAAATAAAAACAGCCCAGTGCATTTTTTTCCTTTGATGCCACAATATTCAAGTACTCTGTTAGGCCTTTCTTCTATGCTGGTACAGCGCTAAAACAAAGTGTGGAGAAAGGTATTGCCAAGTGACACTACATGCAACTTTGAGTAACACAGTCACACATATGGACCATAATATCCCTGTAGATCTGTGACCTTTATGGCCTCCGGTCTGACAGACAACTTGTTAATGAGTTTGTTGGAACACACACTGGGCCCTCTCATTTAACTTTCTGCTTACTGCATGTTCCATCACCTACTTCAAGTGCAGGGGTGTTAAGAGCTTTTTCATCAAAGGTCTAAGAATAGTCTCATCGAACAAGAGATAGCAACATCTGTGTTTGAAGGTGATGCATCTGACTTAGTGTGAGTACACCCTTAGGGCAAGGCTCTGATATCGTTGTTCAAAACATAACACTTGAGCATGAATACAGACGCCAGCCTCCTCAATGTCTGCTTCATTCTGATACAGGGACGAAAGAGCTGAGAGCTGCCAAGAAAGAAAGAGACGGCCAAGAAACATGTCCATACAGTTCTGCAATGTGTTGAACTGTGCCACATCATACATTTTTATCTTCCTCACTGTACTGTGCATTTTTAAATTCCCTCTGAGACCTGTATTCCTTCTCATCTGTGTCTAATGGAGCCATCTGTGGTGTGTAATTTTATGGTCTAGGTGCTATATATTCACAATAAATGTGGCATTAGATTCTTCAGGTAATTATTTCGCATCTGTCATTTGAAACCTGCACAGACTTTTATCTACGTCACTTTTCAATTAACTTGCTTCGTACACTTTTTTTGGCACTGCTGCTTCAGATGTCAGCATCATCCAAATGAAGAAACACAATGAAATAATGTTTATCAAAGGAAGATTAGATGACAGTCATGTAGCAGACTCTTTTATCCAAAGCGACGTACAAAGTTACTTGACACTATGTGGGGATCCAACCCACGACCCTGAGACTGAGAGTCTCATGCTATACTGACTGAGCTGTCTGGGCTGGACATGGAGATTTGTATACCTTCATTCTGTCTTTTCTTTTTAACAAATTCTGGTGAAGCCGTTACCATTGGAAAGAAGGAACATGCTGTCTTCGCTTGCCTAAAGCTATGCTAAATAAATACGCATTCACGGAACTGTAAGGTGCTTTTGGTAAAAGCATGCAACAAATGGCACTCACATGCACGTGTGTTACACCAGGGGGATTAGAAGTGAGGTCACAGTTACCTTTTTTTTCTTGCCATCCACGGAGCAGGGTTTTAGTGTTTTGCTCAGGGATACTTCAGCAGAGACAGACAGCTGTTGCGGAGAATGAACGTGTGACCTTACCATTCACAGCAAGGTCTATCTAACCACCGGTTCACTCTGCTGACGCATTTCCCTGGCATGTTATGCATGTTGGAATTACATGAATTGCAGAGACATTATATGTGGTTATATGAGCAGTGACAAACGGATGCTAACCAATTAATTAGCATTGCACAATCATAGGTGACCCTTGCAACCTTTCATGTGTGGCCAGTCATTGGACCAAGCATGTGTAATAGCAAGTATATTATTTTGTATGTCATAATAATAGAATATATGCTGCTATACTTTATTTACTGTCATCTATTTTCATTTCCAACCATTAAAGCATTCCATACCCTTTAAACATCCATAAATGGATCTAATTCCTCTCTGTCTGGCTGTGACTGTATAGGCCAGCATTAAACTAGCCATGGAAATGGGTTTCATTAATGCCGGTACAAACGCACTCATACACATGCACGCACACAAACACACACACACACACACACACACACACGTACCTCCTTACTAAAACTTTGGCTTCCCAAGACATTAGTCATTTGGCTATGAAAACCCATTATATGGCAGCCAATCATCATTGCTCTTACTGAGACAGAACTCCATGCAGAGTATCAGATGCATCAATCATACACGGAGTACCGATTCACGTGTGAAATTTTTAATATATGTTTAATACGCGTTAATGGGCCAATGTATAATGTACATTTTGTGTTCCAATGGCCTGGTCAGCACCATGGCAAACATACCTCAAAGTCATCTTTATTTCAAAGTTAAATTGTTAACTTGGTCACTCAATAGACACCTCTGTCTCTCTCTCGCTCTCCCCCTCTCACACACACACTCAGACACACAAAATGGTTAATAGGGTAAGACAAAGAGAATATGCCTCCTAGCAAGTGACAGAAGGATTCATCTTTATTAATTGTGCCTGCCATACTGCTACATCACACACACACACACACGTGCATGCACGCACACGCGCACACACACACACACACAGATGTTATGTAATGGGTCATTAAATCTAATTTGTTTGTATGTTGGCAGCTCTATGATGAAGGGACATTAGTCTTGCAACAGCTTGTTGATGGGGGGACTGTAATGAGTGTGACACCAGTCAGGGGTGAGGGTGTACTACCCATAGAAGTGAGTATGTAGTGCGTTTCCACTGCACAGTATGTTCATTTTGTATATGTGAAAAGTGCCTAAATGTATGCATCAGTACACTGGCAAGAATTTCTCAATATGCTGCCTGATTATGCTGACATATTGAGATGCCCCATAATGCACTGCTGCTGTGTGACCGGCGTGGCTGTGCATCACTTTCATTGGCGGGTGAGAAAGTGATTATTGGCATTGGTAGTCTAATTTCAAAGGACCACAAATATAAGTAGACAATACTTATTTCACTAACATGGTTTGTGTGTCATTAAATATTACTAAAATACTTGGGTAGCTTCTGGCGATTTAGATATTACTGATTAGTTAGCTTACCTTGCTTTTCTTATAGTAGCTCATATTAGTTGCTAATGTTGAGGATTCAAACAAATTTTCAGAATAAATGTCCAAAGTGGTGGATAAGTGGCACGGTTAAAAAGTAAGAGGGGATTTATCTATAGTTGCATGCTGCATTAGTAGCTGATAAATGGGTTAACCAGATGATTTATTCTGACTGTAAATGAATAAAGGAGGGGAAAAATGTGGAACAGAATCATGCAAACAAGGAGAAATCTAGTCTAATCAATAATTGAGTGTTGATGCATATTATGTAGGCTAATATAGCCACAATAATTAAGGTTTATAGGATCATAAATAATTTAGAAAATTCTAAATAATATATTATATTATTGGCTAAAAGTAGGCTAATTTTGATTTTCATCTGGTAATAGTAGACTGAATCATCACTTGAGTGTGCAGTACATACTGATTAGTATGTAGGATAGTAGGTTTGTGTCCGGTTTCGAAAACATGCCAGGTACTCTGCCATGTTCTGTCATGTTCTGCGTCGTCGGCAGAACCAGGTCACTTCCAGTCTGGTTCTCACAGAGATGGATGGATGGAAGAACAACACCATTCAATTCAAGAATTAATGTGTTCTTCCCTTTGTCTAGGACAGCGCAAACAGTACCTGTGAACATAAACAAATCTCTCCCAAAGCCAGAAACCAGTGAAGCAATATATGAAGCTTCCATTATTATATGAAGCTCCCATTATATATGAAGCTCCACATTACAGTGCTTTTAGATAACAACAACACGATCATAGGCCTGCACATGTCTCATACAGGTGCAAAGACATCAAGTGACCTTGAGTGAACTTAACTCACTCTCGTAACAGCAACTGAAGCACTGTCTCACCGCCATCTTTCGCTACACAGACAGTGCCCCGTCTTATCTGAACTCGTATTAACCTCACACCCTTGAACATCATGTTCTAGTTCTAGGAACATTGAAACATGATTTTAGATACATTGTTCACATGTATAAAGGTATCTGTATTGGACAGTTCATTCTGCATACACCCCGGTGTGTGTAGTTTCAGCTCTGCTTGCAAGCATTAAAGACTAAAGACACAAGCTTGGGCTGATCATCATCATTGATTCCTGAGTCTAAAACAACTACAAAGAGCCAGTTTTTCCTCTTCAGCAGAAAGGCTCCAATGTGGTGGCGCCATCGGGTATAAAGTCGGGAGCCACTCCATGGGTAATGAGTAAAAGCATAAAGCATATGAGCATAAAGGGTGCATCAGGAATTTGAATTTGGTTAACTGATGCTGACCCATTGCCTGACAGTGACATGATAAAGAATACAGGACTGACACACTAGATTCAGGACAAAAAATGGAAAAAAAGGACAAACTCATGAGTTGAGAGGAGAGAGAGGTAGTAAATGTGATAGAGCTACAGAATGTGTGAAGTCCTGTAGAGAGCAGTATGCCAACACTGATTAGAAGAATAGACAGGAAGAGACAGAGCAAGGATTAAAGTGCCTCTCAGTGTGTGTATGTGTGTTTGTGTGTGTGTGTGTGTTTCTGCAGTATCTGGTATCTGGTGTGTATCAGAGTAACAACTGATACTGTAGGGACTAGATGGAAGGGAACAATAGGATGAGAGGACGAGCGTTTAGATAGAAAGACTTTGAATAGGGATCAGATACCTTTATCTGGCAAAACATACACACACTCATACGCACAAACGCATGTGCACACAAACACAAAAGCCAAGACACAAACGCACAAGCACACACACACAAGCACACATACACACACACAGTAAATTTTCCATGGCAGAAAGAGAGCAACAGCCAATACACAGTCTCTCTGAATCATTTATGCAATGGGCCTCATTCACGAAACGTGCTCATGATCAGATCAGATCGTAAAGCGTTCGTACGAACGTTTCTACGAAGATAGTCTGATTCATCATTTTGTTCGTATCTGAATTTGTTCGTTGGTACGATCAAATCCTACGTGTGTTTGGAAACATGCGGGAAGGCTCTTAGACCGGCTTATTCTTTATGAAAAATCCATTACAGTCGTACCAAACCTCTTTAACAACAAGATGTTTCAGTGGCCTTGTCGAAAAAAAGACCTACTAGGCTGAAATGGCGTATTTGGCGTCCTCATTCATAACAACACAAGATTATCAGACTTGTAATGGGTTGATCACATGGACTGGACGTCTTACAAATACAATTACATAGTCCTACCATCTGCTGAAGATGCAGCCTGGATTTGATCTGAGTCCAACT
>OOFE01020529.1:0-16017 GCA_900323365.1 Monocentris japonica | reverse complement strand
TGCAATCAAAAAATCTTACGTTGAAAGCAAACCTTTGGCATTAAATGTGTTCAATCTACCGCCCCCCCAAACCAAATAATAGCTTTTTAGCAGAATTTTCAGAATTACTATCCTCCACTGTCCTCAATCACGATAGAATTATTATTGTAGGTGATTTTAATATCCACCTCGATGACCCATTTAACCATTATGCCAGGGAATTCCTAAACCTTACGGATTCATTCAATCTGGTGCAGCATGTCTCTGGTTCGACTCATAACCGAGGCCACACCCTTGACCTCGTACTTACTCTAGGCCTTACTTTAAACTCCCTCTCATTGTTAGACCTTGTCTCTGATCATAAATGTATTCTATTTGACTCCTGCATCCAGGCAACTTCTCCAACTCAGAAGCGAACAGTATGTTCCCGCATTTTTAATAACCAATCTGCTCTAAAGTTCTCATCTATCTTCGCTGATTTATATAATAGCACAATTCAACCCTCTAACATTAATGATCTGGTAAATAATTTCAATAACCAGTGTTCCTTGGTGATAGATGCCACTGCACCTATTACGACCAGGTCAGTAGCAACCACCAAATCATTCCCGTGGATAAATGATGCTATCTGTAGCTCTAAGCAAGAATGCAGGAGGGCTGAGCGAAGATGGAAAAATACAAAACTGAATGTGCATTTTCTACACATGAAAGAACGTCTGACTTTGCTCAATCAGAAAATCAAGGATGCAAGAACAGCTTCTCAGACTTAATTACCACTAATAAACACAATCCCAGAGCTCTGTTCAGCACAATCAACCAGCTTGTACAACCTGCACCCGCTGCTCTATCTCTGCCACCTCAACTGAAGATTGGGAAATATATTTATCAACAAAATAAACAGAATCAGATCCAACATTGTGCCCCCGTGCTCCTCGTCTGATCTATCTAGTAGTGTTTTAAATTTATTAACCCAATTTGCCCCCATTACCATGCACAACCTCATAGAGACAATTTCACATCTGCGCCTGTCCTCCTGCCAACTTGATATTTTACCCGCCAAATTCTTTAAAGAGGTCCTACCTGTCATTGGCCCTGCTGTACTCGCCATTATAAACCTGTCCCTCACCTCAAACCCAGCCTCAATCCATCCGTTCTGAACAATTTTAGGCTGATTTCTAAATTACCTTTCATTTCCAAAATACTGGAAAAACTCTCCTTCAGTATAATAATAATAAAAACAGTAAAAACAGCCCCTTCAATTTGTTGAAGGGAATAATATTTTTGATAAATTTCAATCAGGCTTTCGCATTAAACACAGTACTGAAACTGCTCTGTTAAGAGTCACGAATGACATCCTTGTGCACGCTGATAGGGGGGAACACTCCATCTTGGTTTCACTCGACTTGAATGCTGCCTTTGATACCATTGATCATACCATCCTCATTAATAGACTAAATACATGGGTTGGTATCTCAGGGAAAGCCCTAGAGTAGTTTGTGTCAAATCTGTCAAATTGACATTTTTCGGTCTCTATGGGTAGCTATGTGTCCTCATCCGCTCCGCTGTTGTATGGGGTACCCCAGGGATCAATCCTCGGTCCTATTCTTTTTTCGCTGTATATGCTTCCCTTGGGCCAGTTCATCAGTCGCTTTGGTTGTATATCCTACCATTGTTACGCAGATGACACTCAGCTATATTTATCAGTAAAGCCAGATGATTTCAGCAACTTAGCTGAACTTGGCTTAGCTCCTGCCTACATTTCTGAGCTACTAAGCCCTTACACCACCGAGCGGTCATCCAACCAAAACCTGTTGGCTATCCCGCGTGCCAAACTAAAAACCAAAGGCGACTGTGCTTTTGCTGTTCTGGCACCCAGACTCTGGAACAATCTCCCCCTTCCCATCAGATCAGCTGAGTCTGTCAATTGCTTTAAAAAACAGTTGAAACCCCACTTTTTTAGGATGGCCTTTCTTCAATTTCATGGGTGTGCTCTGGGCGGTGACTGGTTGCTGAATGCTTTCTGTGTTTGTATGTGCGTTGTGTTTTTGTCACAAAAAATCTTAACCCATGTAAAGTTAAATACATTTTTTCTCATATTAAAAAAAAAAAAAAAACATCATTCTCATATTATTATGGTTATATGAATAGGTTTACCTTAATAAGACTTGTCCTGTGGTACTGCTCCCAACTGCTCCTCAGTCAGGAGCAGGAGCCTGCTCCTGGTGGCTGGGATCATCGTCGAAAACCAGTCCAAACCGGTTCTAATAATACTAAAATAATACATCACATTTATATAATGATTTTCATAGTACCCAAAGATGCTTCACAGTGTAAAACAACAGCAAATAAAATACATTTTATTAGACAAAAGTATACGTTAAAAAACGAAATAAAGATTAAAAAGAGTAAAAATAAGGACGTAAAAGTAGGGAATTTAGGATGGGAACAGTGAAGCAGTAGATCCTTTTTTAAAGGACGGCACGGTGTTGATCTTGTGGATATGGCTGGGGAGGGCGTTCCAGAGAGAGGGGGCAGTAGCTGCAAAGGCCCTGCTGCCCCAGGTCCAGTGCTTGGTCCTGGTGGTTTGGAGGAGGTTGTCGTCAGCTGACCTGAGGGATCAGGTAGGGGTGTGGTGGTCTTGGAGGTCAGAGAGGTAGGGAGGGGACAAGTTGTTAAGGGCTTTGTAGGTGGTTAGTAGAATTTTGAACTGAATCCTCTGTTTAACCGGGAGTCAGTGGAGGTCAAGGATGACAGGGGTGATGTGATCTGTACAGTGGGTGCAGGTGAGCATGCGGGCAGCAGAGTTCTGAACATATTGGAGTTTATTGAGGATTTTGTTAGATGAACCATATAGGATGCTGTTGCAATAATCAAGTCTGGATGTTATTAAAGCAGCAGCGGAAAAAGACAGGGAGGGTTGGAAGCAGGCAATGTTCCTGAGGCGGAAAAAGGCAGTTTTGGTAATGTGGTTGACGTAGGGTAGGAATGAGAGGGTGGGGTCGAGGATGATTCCAAGGTTGCGGACCTGGGTGGAGAGGATGATGATGGAGCCATCAATGTTGAGAAATCTTTGGTGGAGCGAGTGAGGGAGTTTGGGCCGATGATGAGGATTTCAGATTTACTGCAGTTGAGTTGTAGAAAGTTATTTATATCCATGCTTTTATGTCTGTGAAGCAGGTGGTGAGGGTTGAGTGGGAGGCTGCAGTGATGGTCTTGGAGGAGAGGTAGAGTTGTGTGTCGTCAGCATAGCAGTTAAGGCCATGGCACAGAGGATCTGGCTGAGTGGGAGGATATATAGAAAGAGGAGGAGGGGAACCAAACACCGAACCCTGGGAGACACAATGGGTGACTGGAGGTGGAGGATTTGTTGATGGAGATGTATTGATGTCTGTCGGAGAGATATGACTTGAACCAGGAGAGGGCAGTGCCAGTTATGCCAAGGGAGAGCTCAAAGCGTGAGGTGAGGATGGAATGGTTGATGGTGTCGAAGGCGGCACTGAGGTCAAGGAGAATGAGGATGGTGAGGAAGCCGAGAGTTAGCGGAGAGGAGTATACCTTTGGTGACTTTTACCAAGGCAGTTTCTGCACTGTGTTTGGAGCGGAAGCCGGATTGAAATGGTTTGTAGAGATTGTTGGAGTCCAGGTGGGATTTTATTTGGGAAGCTACAACTCATTCAAGGATTTTTGGCAGGAAGGGTAGATTAAGCCCCATTTTGACCGCAGGAACTTTCCCCAGGGACTAGGAACCTTTGGAGGAACTCAGTGCATTTCCACCGCAAGGACCAGGGTCTAAAATAAGTCCCGGGGACATTGTTTTACCCCCCAAAAAGTCCCTGCTCAGGGGGTAGTACTTTCCGAAAGTACAGGAACCTTGGGGGTGGGGTTTGCAGCGCTGAGCATTTCTGATTGGTCTGATTGGTCAAGTACTCGCAGCATTTTATTTCAGCCACCGGTTTTAAAAGTCTGCAGCCGCAAGCCGAATGTTTTTTTGCAGCCGCAAGCCGAATATTTTTGTTTGTTGTTCGACACATCTCAACATGAACATGAACAAAGCTTACGACAGATGGACCGACAATGAAGTCCAGGTGCTACTTAGCATTTATGCTGAGGATGAAATCCAACGGGAATTGGAAATGGCGACCCGCAATGAGAAAGTCTATGCAAAAATCTCACACAAGTTAGCCGAATTGAGCATTGTTCACACCGGTAAACAGTGCTGGGAAAAGCTAAAAAAGTTGAAGCAGGACTACAAGAAAATCAAGGACCACAATAATAGAAGCGGCTCCAACCGGCGAACCAGTAAGTGGTTTGTCCGCCTGGATGCGTTGCTGGGTCACAGGCCGGCATTCTCTGGTACAGCGGCAACTAAGGACTCGGCTACGGCGTTGGTTGAAGATGTGGAAACGGACAACCAGCCGGTTGAAGGTAAATCACATACGGCCCACATGATGCTTGGTAAATGCTATAACTCTAACTGATGTCGTGTTATTGTTACCCCAGCCAAAAGCTAACATTTGCTACATGCCAACGCCAACCGCTAATGCTAACTGTTAATAGTGTAGAATCCTGGTGTTCATAAGGCAAGTGTTGGCTTAATCGATCGTAAAAAATGATATCGTGTTCATGACGTCGCAGTGAGACAAAACCTAATATTTATTTTTTTCCCAACGTGTTTTCGAGATGAAACGGGCGGGCCACAGAACTGCAGGCTGCAGAGACCAGTGTGTTTACCCCTGTGAGCACCAGCAGCCCTCGTCCCATGTCTCCTGATAAACGCCAAGGTATTTTATTGCTTTGTGAAGCGCTTTGTAGCATTTGTGTTGAAAAGTGCTATATTTTTATATTTTATATTTTTTTTAATAAAGATTACTATGCACGCAACGAAAACAGTCACAATATGGCATTGCTGGCTAGGAACATATGTGCTCCTACTTCAAACTGTGTCTGTGTACTTATTGTGGTGTGTTTCGGTGTTATTTTTCAACTAGGAAAGAGGAAAAGGGACACTGACTTCCTTGACGCGCTGAGGGATATGGACGACGCTAACCGGGCCGTCCTGCAGTGAGGACAGGAGCAGCGGGATCAGTATATGCAGCTGCATCTTGAGAGCCAGGCCGAGGAAAGACAGATGAGGAGGCAAGAGTTGGCCTTCCTCCAGTCTGAGGCAGAAGAAACCTGACAGCTCCAGAGAGAATTTCAGGGCGGGTTTCTGGCTGTCCTTGGTCAGCTTGCACAGTCGCTGAACCAAAGAAGAAGCCACACTGCTCCGCCACTTGATTAAAGACTGTTTTTAACTTTTATTCATACCTGTTTGCACATTTGTATTTTGCACATTTCTATTTTGGCTGAATAATAAATAGTCGTGGAACCGAATGTGTGTGTGTATAGACAGACAGAAACGTTGAGTTAATATAATAAATATTTTAGCAGTAAGTGAGACAGTGTGCTGGAGTTCTTCTACTTCTACAGTTGCACCTTCCTTCTTACACCAGTAAGCTCAGTATTTAAACCAGGTGAGAATGCGTAGGCTAAAATAAGCAAAGGTTTTTTGAACAGCTTCTCAGACTTAATTACCACTAATAAACACAATCCCCGAGCTCTGTTCAGCACAATCAACCAGCTGGTTGTGTATTGTGTTGATTTAGGTTTGGAAGAGGGCGGAGTTTGGGTACCATGGTATACCATGGCTTGTACTATAGTTTACCATAGTACGTACCATGGTAAAATTTCTTACGGCTGGATACATGGCTTGTACTATAGTTTACCATAGTATACCATAGTGCATACCATGGTAAAATTTCTTACGGGTGGATCCAAGCTAATGGAAGAATGATATATAATACACAAGAAATAAGGGTTACATTTTGAAGACAAAGAAGAGATGAGAGAGTTTAATGTTTAATGAGTTCCTCCATATCTGCCACTCAACTTTATTGGAAGCACCAAACACTGAATCAGTACACAATTTATCCAGAAATACTCTATAACAACTTTGATTTAGCCCAGCCAAATTGTACACCATACCATGTAACTCGTGACATTTGTTCACAATGGTGCACCAGGGCGCAAGGCAGTCGTCCTTTCAGTTAGCAATTGATAAGATAGAAATAGAAGACATATCAACACACGTAATAATAATAAATCTCCGATCTCTGAGAAAAATAAGAAACACGACTTTAAAATCTCAGAAATACAACTTAAAAATCTCAGAAATGCGAGGATAATCTAAAAGCATTACTTCATTACTTTCAGAAGCACCGTCTCTGTGGTATGACATGCTCTAAAACCAGACTGGAATGTCGTTCATAAAAGCAATCAATTTGTCACCTACCGTTTTTTTTAGAACCTTGGCCTAAAAAGGAAGTTTGGAAATTGGTCTGTAATTTGGTCTGTAAAGAGAGTTGGGTCGAGAGAGGGCTTTTTGAGAATTGGTTGAAAAATTGCATTCTTAAAATATGATACCAGAGATTAATGACCTAAACGTACAGACAGATAGGATCAAATACTTCTCTAAAGAGTCTAAAAGAAAATTATGTCCAGGGAACATGAAGTGGGGAAATCTGTCTTCTAATTGCATGCACCTTGTCAACATAGTTTAAAAATTCTTCACATTTTTCAGCAGAGGGTTCAATGATGTGATTAATTACAATCAAAAGAACCCTGCGTTTATGGCAGATAGATTCTATGAGGTCAGACAATGTTGTCTTAAGGGAAATCATATTAAATATTTGAATTGTAGTATTCATTTCAAAATAGATTTTACTCAGTTATCAGCATTAACTGCATTTTTCATTGCAGTTTTTACATTTTGAAATGGGATACTTTGTTTTCTACACCTGGCCCGGACAGCTCAGTTGGCAGCGCATGCGACTCTTAGTCTCAGGGTTGTGGGTTTGATCCCCATGTAGTGTAAAACTATAACTTGTAAGTTGCTTTGGATAAAAGCATCTGCTAAATGACTGTAATGTATGTGTCGTGTTAGGTGGCAGTTCTATTTGGTGCTATTAAGAACCTTTAGGTATGGGTGCCATATATCACCAGAAATGGTTTTCCTATGATTACAAATCAAATAACTCGTTTGGGTACTGTTTAAAACCTTTTATCATTAGTGTGTATCCTGCTTTTTGGTTATCACCAGGGATGACAGCATGACTTCCTTGTCTGGATTTACTGCACAATGCCCACTAGATGGGAGTACTATTCTGAGCTATTTAATGAGGCTTCACTCTTTACTCTTATGCTTCACTCAACATTCCTCACTCCTTTGCTTTGTTTATGATGAAACTCTTCAGCTTCTTCTTCTATACACTTTACCAGTCACCCAATGTTCCTTCTAGGCTCTAGAAACAGCTGTTTCTTCCTGGTGATGTATTTGCTCTAATACCGATTTCCTTTTTTTCTAAGGGTATTGCTTTGTTTCATGAAGACTTCATTCGTTCATTAATTTCCCATATCTGGTTATTCCTATTCAGGGTCACAGGAGGGGGCTGGAACCTAGCCCTGCATGCATAGGTTGGAAGGCAGGGAAACACCCTGGACAGATCACCAGTCCATCACAGGGCTAACACATAGACCGACAAACACACTCATGCTCACATTCACATCTGGGCAATTTAGACTCTCCAGTTCACCTGACTTACATGAGACTTGCTGTGGGAGGAAACCCACACAAACACATTGAGAACATGCCACACAGCTCCACACAGACAGGACTTTGGCCGAAATTAGAATAGAATAGTTGTGCTGACAAAATGTAATGAAAATCATTTTACATATATTTCCTTGTTGGTGATGCATCACAAAAGACACACATCTCCCTTTTGTGTGTATGGTTGAGGGAAATGGTGGTGTATGTGCGTGGAATCTTGACCTGTTGAAGTTCCTTCAGCGAGTCTCTCCAGAGTTTCAGTTCTTTGCCCCCATGGTGAGTTATCTGAGTAGGGACCTTCCTTGAATACTCACAGGGGAAATCCAATCCAAAGGGTTAATCCAAGCGGATCAAATTATTGTGTTAGGTCTTGTGTAGGGTTTATCTACAGTTTTCTCTGCTGTTGACACTTGGAGAGTGAACACATCTTCTGAAACATCCCAGCTCACCCCTAAACTTCTCTGTATGGGAGGGAGTTCAGTGCTGAGAACCTAATCCTTCAATCCTTTAGCCAAGTCTTCTGGTGGCAATGCTCAAATAGCTTCCAACAAGATGGAGGTTATCTTGTGCAGCAGATTAGAGATGGCCAACATCTCTTGAGTATTGTGGAGGAGAGTGATGGCCTTATCTCTGCTCCGTAATCTCGCTCTCCCTCCAGTGCCAGTGCAGAAATATTATTATAAATACATGGTTGGCTGTATGTGTGTTTAAGGTCCTAATGGCCTGAAGATAGAAGCTCCTCCTGAGCCTCTCTGTCTTTGCCTGAAGTGTTTGCCTGAACACAGCAGTCTGAATAGTCCATTGGTAGTGTCCTTAATGATCCTGTTGGCCCTGGTCCTGCACCGCCTGGTGTATATGTTCTGCAGGGTGGGGAGTGTTGTCTCAGTGGTCTGCTCGGCCACCCGTACCACCCTCTGCAGGGCTTTGCGGTCCTGGGAGGGGCAGTTGCCATAGCAGGCAGTAATGCTCCCCGAAAGGATGCTCTCTATGGCACCGGAGTAAAAGGTTTTCTGGATCTCAGGGGAGAGCTTGAATTTCCTCAGCTGTCTAAAGGTGTTGCCTCGCCTTCTTGACCAGAGTGTGTGTGTGTGTGTGGTGTCCATGTCAGGTCCTCAGTGATGTGCACACCTAGATGCCTGAGGCTGCTCACCCTCTCCACTGGGGTCCCGTTGATCATGAGGGGGGTGTAGCTCTTCTGCTGCCTCCTCCTGAAGTCCACAAGTCAAAACCGCCTAGACATAGGGAACTGAGATGTCTGTACATGTACAAGAAATCTCAGTTCTAGGAACTTGTCTACTGTGGTTAGTTCTTGCAGAAGACGGAACGGAGCATGAACTTTCCACCTCTCTTGCACAGGAACACATCATGGTCAGACAAGGGGCATATGTTAATTGTCTGTCTGTACACATCTGCTATATTCATATTGATACAATGTTGTAAAGCATGATAGTATATTTTCCACCACAGTGTCATTCAACATCGAAAGATGAATTTTTAAAGAATGGCAACAGTGCATTTCTTCACATTTTCACCGTGATGATAGAAGATAATATTTTATCCTATTAGCTAAAACAAGGTAGCTTGATAAACTCACCTTTCTTAGAAAAGAATCTGATAACCTGCACCCCTGCACTGCTCCAGGACTGCTCCTGCCTATTATTTTTTGGTAACCGGATAAAATTTCTTGCCGGACATTTCTGCTCTCACTCATTGCCTAGTCTGTCACCTGTCGGCTGACGCGGTAATTAATTAATAACACTGTTTAACCTGTAGTTTAGAGAACATGCAGCAGAGGACTGAACCAACCTTTTGGAAGGGAGAAGGGGGTCATGAATTGGAAAACTGAAACTTTCATAAAATATTACACGATTTGTAATGTACTCTTAAGCATCAGATTGCGTTTTGTAAGATTTATAGTATATATTATATTCATTGATACATCCTATTGGAGTTTTTGTGGGGCCCCATCTAGCTCTGGGCCCCTAGAATTGCCACCACCTTTCACCCCATTAGGAACGGCGTTGACCACAAGCTGTGGGGGCTGTAAGCAGAAGGTGTTCCTTTCACATTCAATAGCAGACTTAGACAGAGCCAATGGGCGTTTCAAAGTAGGGGTCATTTCTGTACAAGTGAGGACCTGTGAGGATGAGTCCTGTCTTCCACATGAGCTTTGAGCAGGTTTGCTGTGAGAGGAAGAGGCATTGTGCAACTGGAGGTTATCAGCAAACTCATTGTGGGATAGATAGGATGTATCCGGCTATATCTGTCTCTTGCACAATGTGACCAGTAAAGTACATGCGTTGTCTAATGCGGCTCCCTCTACACCCGTCTAAAACACAAAATTGTGACAATGTCGGTTTTGGTGCCCATGCCTGCACCTTTACTTCCTAATGTTGTGGGCCTGCCAGTCCCTTTGCTACATGGCAAAAGATCTTGTGCTACTACATTGTCTCAGAAATGAGGGTCTGTTACCTAGCTAGGCAGATTGATAAACTCTCTCCAAACACTGTAGTGAGTGAAGAATCAATACATTTATTGTGTGCCACTTCGTGGTTACAGTATGAGGAACTGAGTAAAGCTGAAATAAATGGTAAATAATAATAAATCTATGGGTTAAAAATACCAACGTGAGTATGACATTATTTACATGATGTGATGATGTGCTCAACACCAGAGAAATGCTAAACAAAATGGTCTACTTAAATGGGCAATGACCCATTTTTAGAATAGCACTGCCTAGTGGCACAGAAATAAACTCCAACTACTCTACAGGGATCAGTAAATTGCCCACTTACACAAGGAGATCAGAGCACATGGTCAACTACAGATCAGAGCCCCTGGAGCTGATAGAAATTCAGTGTCTTTCTCTAGGACACTGCAGCACAGAGGCCTGCAGTCTTGGAGGCTTGAACCTGAGCCTTGGGTTGAACGGTGGTCTCCCTACTCACTAAGTCACCCTGCTAGCCAAATGCAAATGTCAAAATGCATGCTTTTATTTCGCAGATAGGTCTGGCATAAAACAAAACTTGTATGGACCTTTTGTGCTAGTATTGGCATTCAGGTTTCCCTTATACAGCTCATTTTAGTTGCAAACCAGTTGCATGAACCTTCAATTAAAAACGAAATCATTTTTTAATTTAATGGAACTCATTTGTCTTTTTCATTTTCAAATAAAGAAACTTGCTTGAACTGTTTCAAAACTTTAATTAGATGCTGCACACATCCTGGTGTAAGTAAACTAGTAAGTAGTAAACTACTGGCCACCATGCTAAGAGAAATGGAAATGTATGTAGATGCAATACCAATATCACAAAATGGGGGCACATAGATTCCTTAGTGTTGACACTTAATGGGTTCACTGATTCCATATCAAATCCCTGTTGACCACATTTGCACAACCTGTTTCACCAAGTCCTGGATATGATGTGCAGAGTCCAAATGATGAGACACAGTCCAAAGTCCACATACACACAGTGTGTTTTCCCTCTGTGCCACCTCTTGGTGTGTGTATAATTGGATGTAATTGCTTGTGAAATCAGTGGTGATGGAGGTGAGGAACAGCACACCTGTGGCTGTGGGCACTAGCCCTCCCCCAATACCCTCACTACCTCCTGGCTTAACCCCACTGAATCTAACTTAATGTGTCTTACTCCTCACAGATGAGGTGACCACCTGTCCTGTTGAACCAGAGCTACCCCAGATCTAATGGCCTAGTTCTTTGGCAACATTGGTGATTTCAGAAAGGTAAACAAAATATCGAAATTCCTTGGCAGGTTCCTCTCACCATCAGAGCAAAGGAAAAGATGTTTTCAACCCCAGATGACCTGTACAAGTATTGGGTACTCCCCTTTGCTATTCACGGAGCCCCGGCAACCTTTCAGCATATGATGAATAAAATCCTAGGTCCACACACAGCTGCATGTGGCCGAGCAGTCGCACACAAGCCTAAGATCACCCTGCACAATGCCAAGCATGGGTACAGTGGTGTAAAGCTTGCAGTTATTGGGCTCTGGAGCAGTGGAAAAACATTCTCTGGAGTGATGAATCAAGCTTCACCATCTTGCAGTCCGACAGACAAATCTGGGTTTGGTGGATGCCAGGAGAACGCTACGATTGCATAGTGCCAACTGTAGTTTTGTGGAGGAGGAATAATAGTCTGGGGTGGTCTGTTTTTCATGGTTTGGGCTAGGCCCCTTAGTTTCAGTTAAGAGTAGTTAATGCTAGTTAACACAACAGAATACAATGACATTCTAGACCATTCTCTGCTCCCAACTTTGTGGCAACAGTTTTGGCCTATTTCAACATGACAATGCTCCCGTGGACCAAGCGAGGTCCATAGAGAAATGGCTTGTTCTTTGTCAAGACCACAGCAGCCTGAATTTGAAAATAAATCTACTTTATCAGAACATTTTTATTTATTTCTATGTTTTATTTAACCTTTAATTAACCAGGAAGTCGCATTGAGATTAAACATCTCTTTTGCAAGAAGGACCTGGCCAAGACAGGCAGTAGCATAAATAATTACAAAACGTTTCAAACAGACAAATTACAAAAAATTACAAGATCGTAAAACAAGGCAACGTATCCATAGTATGAAAGTTAATTTAAAAATAACTGACAGACTAATAAATCTGCCTCCATTTTTTTCATTTTCAATTTAAAAGCACCTAGCAAAATTAGCTTGCTAAAGTTTAGGTCATTTTGCAACATATTCCAGGCAGAAGGAGCAGAATACATAAAAGCCCTTTCTCAGTACAGGCATTGGGGACAGACAGCAGGAATAAGTCTTAAGAGTGTAAACTGTAGGATCCATTTCTTTTCTGCAAAATATAAGAACATAGATAGGATGGAAGCAGATCAAGAACTGCCTCAGCTCTAGTGGACATTCTTGCAATGGGGTGGCAGGTTGGCCTAGCGGTTAGAGAGACCAACCCATCACCGGTGGATCGCTGGCTTGATCCCCGGCACCACCAGGAGGGTGTATTCCAGTTGTGAGCTGGTGATTGGAAAATGACTGGTGCTACAGTGCCAACACTGTCAAAGTGCCCTTGAGGAAGGCACTTAACCCCCAACTGCTCCAGGTGCACTGTCTGATAGCTGATGCCTGCACTGTCCTCTGACCTGGAAAAGTGCATGTGTGTGGGTTGATATGTGTATATCTAGTCAGAGGTATGCAAAGAAACAAATAAAGTTGATTCATTAACCAGTTCTTCTTCTTCAAGTGAAGAAGTGCACGATCTCTAAAAATTTGTGGCATCTGTGGCATGATGTTGTGCAGCCCAAAGTGCACATTTTACAGTGTCCTTTTATTCTCCCCATCAAACACCTGTGTGATGATCAAGCTGTTTCATCAGCATGTTGATATGTCACACCTGTCAGATAGGTGGATTAAGTTGGCAATGGATGCAATACTCACAAACATACATGTATGCAGATTTGTGTACAAAATCTGAGAGAATTAAACTTGTAGAACACATAGATTTTTTTTGTGGCATGGTTTACTTAAACTCGTGAAAAATGGGAACAAAAACAAAAGTTAATAGTCGTCAATAATTTGCATATCTGTCAAACATTATTGGACACAGACGTTTATTGACATTTTCTCCATTTTCTGGGACTATTAACACATTCTGGTTAGCTCCATTAGACCCCTGCTGTCATTTTGAGACCAATTTTACCTTGATTCGTCTTTGTCTCTGTCTGCTAGGATAAACAAAATGTAAGGACCATTCACCATTGTGAGTTTTCCTGTTTTGTTAGCACCCCTGTTACAAAAGAGGGGATCATTTTTGCTGTAAGATAGGTAGCACAAAATGCCTTACAGACTTAGAATCATGAGATTTTACGCTTTCAGGTGGTGTATTGCATGGTCAGTTTGATGGTGTCCAAGGGGTGACCCGGTACTTCTTAAGTGGTTAAGTCTGCACGCCTTTTATAGTGTTGAACAGGGCGTTTATATATAAATCGACGTGCATCCAATTTACAAACAATTGGCATTCATCATCTGATACACCTGGGGTACGCACAAATCAAGGTTTTCCGCATGTTTCATAAATCGCATGTTGGGTTTTTTGTATGCACATAAATATGAAAAATTTACGAAGAATTTAAGAAATGTTTTGTGAATGAGGCCCAGTAAGATTTAAAATCATCAGACACTGGCCTTAGCCCATCCCAGTCTAAATCACCAGCTAAAATAATTTCAAGTTGAAGTGAAGTTTCAATTTCAAGTGAAGTTTAGACATAAGATGCTTCAAGGACTGAAGAGCATTACTTAAAGCAGATGGAGGCCTATAATAGCCAACAAGGATTAAAGAGAGACCCTCTCAAGATTAAAGATTCAAGAATTTCAAGATTCACTTCCAATCCCAATTCTTTACAGATAGAACCATACTCACAGATATTATCATAATGTCTGCTCCTATTGATTTTGCCCAGATCCTAACCATATCCATTTTTGACATCAGTCTACGCACATTTAACTGAACAATGCTTAGACCAGACAAAGATTTAAGATCACATGGCGTTTGGATACATTGAATGTCAGGGCCAGGGTTGGGTTGCACATTTCCTGAGATCATCAGTAAAAAGAACAACAAGGCATTTCCGCTTTGCAATCTGACATGCAATATTACATCTCCTTCATAGATGATATGCTAAAATGAGAAATCCCATGGCTTGATTCTCTCACCTGGTTGCTCAGGTGAGAGAATCAAGCCATGATCACACTCCACCCTCTGTAGGAGCCTCCAACTCAACAGGTTCTGGTACAGGTGCTGGTCCAGCCTCAACCATCTTAGCAGCCTCCTCCACAGGTTCTGGCTGATTATAGTAACACCCTGAGGAATGTAGTCCTTTCCCACAGTTTCTCTGTGGCAGATGCCCCAGTCTGCCACACCAGGTTGTTACATATTTAGCCATTATTTGTGCAACATTCTCTCTCTCATCTTTGACACCCTCACACACTGAAAAAAGTTGTGTTAGGGGGCCCCAGATCATTTTTAAAAATAACTATTGGAAGGAATTATGCCTTTGCATTAATACTTAATTAAAAATACAGTCAAAACTACAATTTGGTTGGGGAGCCAAGACGGGGCGCTGTTGAGGGAGGTGGGGCCCTACATCAAGGAGTTTAAGATCTACTCTTGCACTCCTTGTAAATCACTTTGAATTTAAGGGTCAGCTAAATTATTGAAAATGTAAATGTACCTCCAATAGGTGTACAGTTACACACCATTCAGCACCATAATAGACACTGCCACACCATTGTTGTTTCAACGTCACTCTTGAGAGGAGTGGTTTGGGGTTTTGTGTGCATGTGTCATCCTATTTACTTGTTCATTCCACCGTGGGCTTTACAGCTGTTATAAAATACTCACATCAACACTTACGTTGTGCAGAGCAGGGGGGTATGTCAGCGTTTAGATACCTTTTCAGTCTTAAATGTAAATCATATTTAGTGTACATAGTGATGAATATATGTTCATAATGGTAACATCTTTAATTTTAAATGGTACTTTCTCTCTTCAGGTGGATGACATGAGGGGTGGGTGTTAAATTTCTCCCACTGCATTGCATGAGAAGTCTAGGAAGGATTTGATTGGATGTTTTCATAACAGGAATTATTGAATTTTCATAGATATTTAATTTACTGTTATTCTGGTTGAATTTTTTTTCTGCCACTGATATAGCAGTTGTCTAACAAAGTATGTACCAAGAGTCCAGAACAGCTATATCCATGTCTTGGTTCTCCTGGCTCCTTGCTGGGTGGCCCTCCTCAGCCCCCTCCCTGCTCCTCTTAGGGGTGGTGGGCAGAGAGGTGGGGCTCAGAGTGGGGTTGGACCTGGTTCAGACAGCGATGTGTTCTCAGTGGGTTGTGCCAGTGGAGCAGAACAACCAGGGTCTCTCCCAGGATGGGGACGTGGTTATCGGCGGGCTCTTTAACCTTCACTACCTGCCTTCAGTTACAGACCAGGAGTTCACTAAACCTCCACACTACAAACCTTGCACTGGGTAAAACTGTTAACTGTTCATGTTTTTTCATGTTATGAAAGCACATTGTCTGCTATTTCAGGTTTGAAGCATATATCTAGCACAGATCTATTGCACAGTATATAATTTATTTCCTTCCCTCTAATATATTATTTACTGTCCTGGAAATTTCATACATTTTCATTATAATCATGCTTATGAACATGAACACAATGATTACTTTTACTTTTGGATGACTTTAAAGTCAATTTCAAAGAGAGGTCAAACATTTGACCTCTATTTCTCTCACTCTACTTCTCTCCTGCACTGTCAGTTTAGAACTAGCTCCATTGAGGTATACATATGTTATGATGTTTGCGGTGGAGGAAATCAATCGTAACACCATCCTGCTACCAGGC
>OOFE01020528.1:47122-85623 GCA_900323365.1 Monocentris japonica | reverse complement strand
AGCCATAGATCTGTGCCAGTCTGTTCAGACAGTAGGACCGCTGAAGTAGGTGTTCAGGACGATGCCACATACCCAGGTACCCACTGCTAGCATCCTTCTCCAGGTTGCGGAGGTCCACAGGCTTGACAAAGATCCCAGAGGGTCTGTTGGTGCTGCCCTTTGACCTGGAAGAGCTTGACAACCTGGGCTGTTGCCCCAAATATAGAGCTACAGCGAAGTTCATGGCAATGTCGTCGCAATTCTGTGTCTCATCCACCAGCGCATGTACTGCTTGAGGTTGATCCTGGAAGAGCTGCAGGTAGCGGTGGTGGAAAAAGGCAGCACCAATCAGCACCATGGAGTACCTGCAGTAGATGGATCATGATAAATAGGCATATAAAATAGCCCATCAGACTAGGGTCAGACCAAACCAAGGGACCTGCTGACACAAAACATGCTGGTGCATTACATGATACATTGTAAAGGGAACAATACAAAATTTGTTAACAATGTTAAAAGTAGCACTGACCTACCTGTCACCTCCACCCATTTCTGGGTCCTGCAGCTCAAAGCTGCCATAAGTATACACCCCTCCTGTCGTGATGACATGTTTCCGGGGGACAAATCCAACAATCTGGTCTGGGAATTGCTGTGGAGCAAAAGATTGAACAATTTATGATGGGCCTACTTACACCGGTTGGTTTATGTACAGTACAGTTAAGTACTACATAATGTTGATTTAGTTTAATGTTCTAATAAAGCAATGTAATTGAGATGTATATGATGTCCACGTCCAGCCCGGACAGCTCAGTCAGTAGATCATGAGACTGTCAGTTGCAGGGTTGTGGGTTCAATCCCCACATAGTGTCAACCATCACCTTTGTATGTCGCTTTGGATAAAAGTGTTTGCTAAATGACTGTAATGTAATGCATTGTCACTGAATGCTACCATTACCTTCCAGACAGAGAAAGCAAAACTGATGTCAGGGACGCTGAGCAGAGTGTCATCATCCAACATCAACACAGCTAAGGATCAGAACAAAGACATACTCTTATAAAAAAGCAGAGAAACTAAGACAGACAAAACATAAACAAACACCTAACAGTGTCATGACAAAACACATATGTATATTATACAAGCAGACATACTGACCATCGGTATCAATCTCGGGGAATGGTTGTAGTCTGTTGCGCATTAGATTGGTATTCTGCTTCTTGAAGACCACAGGGACAGGATGGGGCCCCAGGGAGTTCCATAACTTCTGGGGGGTCTGCTCTCCAGCATTGTTCCAGACTATGATCATCTGCTGAAGGTGAGGCACTGCCTGGTAATGGTTCAGGAGTTTAAGCAGAATGTCTGTGCGGTTATAAGTTTGGATGATGATAGTAAATCTCTCTTCCTCTGTGCCGTCAACATGATGGCCCGGTACGGGGTCCTCCCTTTTGGATGCTGCCCCACGTAGCACTCCCAGGACACCAACGCCTCCTCGGTCCTCAGCGGGGGGAAGCAGAGCCGTCAAGGCCGCACCAACCAGAAGCAGCAGGAGTATAGGCCAAACCAAATAGGCTCGCCGGAGCCCCAGCCAGCCACGGGGGACCCTGTATTAGAGACGCAGATAAACTCTTTCTGTAACTACTGGTTTCTCTTTCCAATCATAAAATACAGACTTCGCCGTAAGAAAACTATAATATCTGTATATGTGTCTATATAGTCAAAATAAGTATGTTCAAAATGTTTTATAAGGTTTAACACGCAATGACTCCTGATCTTAGGCCGATTCTTTCTTTGGACAGGCAATTTCTCATAACTATATATGTATTGGCCATAATAAATGTTGTTCGTTTTTCTTACCATAACAAATAAATGACAAATATAACAATTTACCTCATTTTGTCGTCATTGTTGATATTGCAAAACAATTCGTTTAACTTACACGACCCGCCATATTGTCTGAGTTAACCTTTCACCAAAGAGCCTTACCGGAGGGAGTTCTGACCAGCTAACATTAGCGTAGAGTAGCAACTTGAACAACGATTCGTAAAGTTTGTAAGTTTGTATCTAGAGTAAGAAATAGTTTCGGTTAGTTTATAGTAATATTTTTAAGAGTTATGCAGCAGCTTCTGAGAAAAAAACCTGCCACTTGGCAATATCTTCATCTTTGTGCCGTCAGAAAACCGAATCCATCTTAGCTGAGGTAAACGCTGCCCCTCCTTTGATTTTCCGTTAGTGTCCTATCTTCGCGTATTCCAAACATATCTGGTATCATTTGGATTGATAGGAAGCGGAAGCACAATGTTGTACCTCGTTTGTTACTGTAGAGAATGGCAGAACGAGGCTTTCCTTTCCGAAACGCCGAGAAAGATTTGAGTCGTTGCTTTATGAAACGCTGGAAACATCTACTCGACAGTGATATCTGCTAGCTGTCATAGCAGCTATTGAGAGTCTTGTAAATCTATTCCGCTGTCGTGTAGGTTTCTGTGGCCGAGTGATAACACGCCGGTCATATTGTTAGTATGTGATGATATGTATGTGATCATATCTGGTATTTTGCTTAGTAATATGTTGCCAAAACTGCGTTTCATTTAATGATTTGTGTGAGACAATAAACAATGTAAAAATGAACACCTGTCATAGGCCTATTGTACATTTGACAAATACACGTTTGGGTGGATTTTGAGTTTCATATCGTTTGTTCAGATAACAGACTAACTGTAAACTATCTAAGAATACACTAAGTGGGCTAACTACAAGCTATCTAAGAATAAACTAGCTGGGCTAGCTCTAAGCATACACACCCTTGCCCAAACTCGGCATCTTTTGCACGCCCGACCGTCCTGGTAGGGGCATCCTTCTCTGTGAAGCCCCCCCCAGATTTCTTCCATTTTTTCCTAAAAGGTTTTTTGGGAGTTTTTCCTTGTCCTCTGTGAGGATCCAAGGCTGGGGGATGTCGTGTACTAACCATTTATTGTTTTCACACTTTGGGCACTGTGAAGCCCTTTGAGACTAACGGTGATTAACGGCGATACAAATAAAATGTGATTTGATTTGATATACACATAACTAACAAAAACCAAACAAACTATCACACAGTTAACTCTCACAATATCTCAGTAATCTCTGTAGTTAGTCTCACATAGGTCTCTCGCAATAAACTCGCACTATTCACGCAAGGGTTTTTAATGCTTCGAAACCAGGCATCACGTGACCGGAAGTGTTCTGAAACTGATAAAACTGGAGACGTTGACAGAAAAAGTTTGTTGCATGTAGGTTAATCTCTCAGCACTACAACGTCTGTCAAACGAGAGGACATGTCTTCAACAGCAGCACTGAATTGTCCTACAGTCCCGCTTTCCAATGGGTTGCAGATTCCAGTACTTGGATTGGGTGTGTTTTATTTTTGCAAATCCTGTATCGGTTTTAGTATCGATGATGATGCAGACAGTATGCCTACAACTGTAACGAGGAATGTAGAAAAAGTTTTTATTGATTTTATTCGCTAATTAATTTTGTTTTTATTTTAACCATTTGCAGTGCATTGGTCAATAGACACACCAACCTCTACCAGCACTTCTCCGACTAGCCTACATTAACTACGCCTAAATGAATCATGAAAAATGTTTTCAGGTAATGGAGTTGGGCCAATGTGGATACTATACTATAAGTAACAAAAAAACAATATTGAAAAAACAATCTACATTAGACCTACTTCAGAATTCTTGCCTGTATATCATGTCAGCTATGCAGCTTGAGATATGTAATGAATAGAGAATGAAAAGCCTTTATAGTGGGCCAGGAATGGACTAAAGCCATGGGTCTCCTTGGTTGATCTGCCCCATTTCAAAATCATGTGAAGTGAGACATTATTTTTGACTGCCTAGGTTTTGTCTGTCTTTGCTCTCTAAATAAAGGCACATCACATGATGGGGGATACTCCCATGATGCCATTATGCATGCACTCTGTGAGTGTGGTGTGCGCCATATTGACACAGCAAAGCACTATGGCTGTGAGGAAGAGCTGGCCAAAGCTATCAAAGAAAGCAGGGTACCACGAAGTGACCTGTGGCTCACCAACAAACTCTGGCCACAGGACTATGGATACAAAGCTGCCAAGAAAGCCTGCCTTGACTCCTGCTCTCGGATGGGGGTGGAATATCTTGGTATGGGTTAAGATAAAATTGAACTCGTCATCAGTCTCATTTTCATCCACAAAGACAAGGAAAAAATAAAGACGTTAAACCCTGTTTGATATTCTCTTATTTACAACACAATTGTTCCCTTCATGTCTCTTGTCTTCGCTCTCATTAAATCATCACCCGCCCCTTTTTTCAGATCTGTACCTGTTGCACTGGCCAGATTCGATGCAACCTGATTGCTCCAACAGGGAGGTAATAGCTGAGACCTGGAGAGCCCTGGAGGAACTGTATGAAAAGGGTTTGTCTGTCTGTTTGGTTTTGGTACGGATCTGGGATTTCCACCATTAGACAATTTATATTTGTTAAACATTACTATTATGTTGCATTCATGCTGGTAGGAAAGTCCAACATCTGGTACATCCAAGTCAGCTGCTAAACAGCATTTCATTCACATACTATTTTATCAGGAAATCAAATGTGGGAGACAAACTACAAATATAAACCGTTACTGAGGATGATAGAGTGGGATATTTCATACAGCACGTGTCTCTTTGGGTTTCGATAGGGGTGTGTCGTGCTATTGGGGTGAGCAACTTTATGGTCTACCACCTGGAACAGTTAAAGGAGGACTGTAGTGTGGTGCCACATGTTAACCAAGTAAGTATTCCAAAAAGCCTTTAGCAGGTCAAAATGTGATCTGGGATAGGAGGGGAGTGTTTGGGAGTTAATATGAAATATGGCAATTAAGTCATAAATGTTTCAGGCCTTCGGTACATGAGCAGTACAAAGGAATGCTAAACTCTTTCAGGCAATCTCAGGCTTCCATACATAAATATAAAATGTCCCATTACTGACTCAATAGTCACTGTTTGTCAGTATTTTGATTGCTACACTACTTCATGAACTGCTGATGATATAGTTTAATCTTTTAGAGTACAATGTGCACAACATGAGAAACACAAATAATAATAGAGCAGGCTTTATACAGTTGCGAGAAAAAGTTTGTGAACCCTTTTGAATTGCCTGCATTCCTGTATAAATGGCTCCTAAAATATGGTCTGATCTTCATCTAAGTCATAAAAATAGATAAACACAATGTGATAAAGAAATAACACACCAAAAAAATGTAAATTTTTGTAGTTGCTGTAGTTGGGTTAGGATATGTAATCAAACTTGCTTTATAATGTAGCCTACTTTTATTGACAGATTCTGACTATGAAGACCCTGGTGCAATTAGTACAGGTTGAGGTTCGGGGAAAAGTGTTTAAAAGTGTGTGTTAAGCTGAAGTGCCATACATAACATGTCTAAAATTGTAACGTATTCTGTTGATGTGACCCATCAGGTGGAGTACCATCCGTTCCAGCAGCCCAGTCAGCTGGTAGAGTACTGCCGTCAGGAGGGCATCGTGTTTGAAGGGTACTGCCCTCTGGCCAAAGGTCAAGCCCTTAGCCACCCCATTGTTCTCCAGCTGGCACAAAAGTATGGACGCACACCAGCTCAGATCTGCATCCGCTGGAGCATACAAGTACTACTGTAAAGGAGAAGCTATTCAGCCTGAAATTCTAGAGGCCTGAGGTGTATGTTATTATTGTGCATAGTTCGGTTACCACAATGTTAATATTTTCTTATGTTCTCCTCAGAATGGCGTTGTCACAATACCAAAGTCCACCAAAAAGGAGCGAGTACAGGAAAATTGTCAAGTGAGTTGGAAACACATTACACAAACTTTTGCATGTTCATACATTAACCCCACTACCACTTTAGCCTAAGAGGCAAAGTTGTTTTATAAATGTTTTTAAGGTGTGAAAGATAATAATTGTTAATCCTAACACATTCCTTTAAGACATTTGATACTGGTTATTACCAACATCACGGCCATTAGATTCATTTACTCATTTCAACCTCCACCCCTTCCCCTCCTCCTCCTCCTCCTCCTCCCCCCACTCCCAGGTGCTTGGGTTCCAGTTGGAGGAGGTGGACATGGTGGCTTTGGGCAAGTTGCATGACGGGAGACACGTGAGCTGGGATCCAACAAATGTGTAACACAAGGTGTAGGATAACATAAGGCGTGTGTCCTACAACCAATTCACTAAAGCATGCCCATGTGATCTCTGACCTGCTTCAGTTAAATATTTGTATGAACAAAAACCATAGTCTTGGATTCCTTTGTTCATAGCTCCATGTTGTTGGGAGTGGCATTGTGACAGTTCAATTTCCATGATCCGTTCTAGTCACTTGTTTGTTCATTAGCTTTGTGTCAACAGGTCTTTCCAGAAGATATGAACCGCATCAGGAAACTCCACTGTGACATGAAGCTCATTCATCTTAGCTTCCCACTCTGGAAAGGATAAACACACACACACACACCACACAAGACCAAATACTTGAGCGGGAGTTGTCCTCAGCTCTTTATATCAATGGCATAGTTGCTGTTAGTCACACTCAAGTGCCTTACTTTATGGAAATATCTACCAGTGTACTTTCATTTTGCTCGTCGAAATATTCAGAGATGTAGACTGCATATGCTCTCTAAACACTAAACATCTCTCTTGGCAATATTTTATGGAAAAACAAAAGTTTCATATGAAGTAATTTAAAAAGTGTAACGATGTCAAAGATGAGAATGAATTTGGTTTTAGACCTCTAGGTAACATAAAAAGTTTACTATTGACTATTAATTAATATATTTAATTAATATTAACTGTTAAATATATTGATATATATTGGCAGTATTACCTGGGGAAAAAAACCCTCTGTAATTTACCAAATGTATATATTGGCAAAATTATTGTTTTGTAAATTAAAAGGATAATATAAAAAATAATGCATTTGTGGTGCCTGCAGGTCCTTAAATCACAGTATCTAAACCCAAGGTGTTAAAATAGTAGTTTCTTGGTGTGCACACGCCTATATTCTAAGATAACATGAAACTTTATTGATCCTTGTGGGGAAAATGGGTTGATTCTCTGCAATTGTTTTCATTCACACTTAATGTTTATTTGTTTATTTTGAAAGATTGTTGATTTCAGAAAGTCCAAAGTCACTCACACCCCAATGTACATCAATGGGCCATTTGCTGAAATTATTAGACTTCAATATCTCAGATTCCCTCTTTTGGCCTCTCAACACCAGTTGTATCCTCAAGAAGGCACAACAGACACTGTAGTTTCTGAGATGTCTCAAAAGATTTGGCTTGTCTCTGTGTGGTTTGACAACCTTACTGAAGAGACCTGTAGAATATTATGCTAAAGCCACATGCTTCCATGGGACATCTGTAGGATTGGTTCTCTGAGAGTGACCCTCTCGGTCAGTCCTCCCTCACCTTTGACTTCTCTACTTTTACTTAATCCTTTTATTGTTTATGTGTAGTTAGTTTAGAACTATATAAGCTCCTATCTAGTGTTTGTATGTCAGAGGTTTGCCAGCACATCATCATTGATGCTTGTGGACTCGCATTCTTTCTCTCCGTATACGTAATAAATCTGCTAACCAAATTGTTCTTTTGTGTCCGTTGATGATTGACATTGACGTTAAGGTTAACAAACCTAGGTTGAAGTTCTAAGATTTCCACCACAGACCACATACTACTGAAAGGAACTGTAAAATGTGCATCAAAAATGAACTACCACAGCTCCAGGATATTTACACCACTCTGCAAGAGGAAGGCCATGAATATCATTGAGGACTCCAGTCAACCAGCTCATGGTCTATTCTCAATTCTAACATCTGCAAAGTGCTATCAAAGTACCAGATCTTGTACCACCCAGATGGGGTCAAGCATTGTCAGGAGGCACAGAGAGACAATGAGTGGCCTAAGGAGAAGAATGGTACCTGAAATTGAAACATTTTGTGTTAATATAATATATTATATATTTGCACTATTGTGTGTCGAACCTGTGCAGAGCTATGTTTTTGGTTGCTATGTAAAATTCCTGTGCCAGTTATTGCCAGAGGCTATGAGCGTACCAAATACTTCTGGACTACCTAAACTCTCAGAAAATGGAAATTCATGGGAATGACTTCAAGCGGGCCGGGCCTAAGCTGTGATATCACTTGGGCTGGGTCTTGCAGCTTTTTATAAACTGGTTGTGAGGTTATTGGCTGGCATTCAGACCACATTGCTTTCAGCTTCCAAGAATCAATGACTTCTGCACAGTCCTCGAGTTATGCTACGGTGCAACTTTCCAATGGGCTGCAGATACTTGGATTAGGTGCGTGGTATTTCATGTTTTTTTAAATGTGTCTTAGAAACATTGATAGTATAATCAGTACAACCTTGCAACAAGAAATGTAGCCAGAAATGGTTTTCATGTTCCAATATCAAATGCAATTGAAATAGGCCTACAGCGCTTGGCTACAGTATGCATGGGTCAACACTATTAACCTATATTATCAGTTGTTAGCAAGGACTAAATTAAAATGTGAGTCCGGTTAGGCCAATCTTTGAGCTGTGGTTGGGTACTACTGGCCTAAACTGTAAGCAAAGGAGAAAAACTATAACGAAAAACACCACTGTTAAACCATCAATATAATCTCTGAATTTCTTGACTTTAGAGAGTCATGTGGATAGTGGCACATGATCTAGATTTTTTTCCTTGCTTCTTTTTCTCCTATTTGGTCTCTGTTTATTCACTATATTCTCTCTTTTACCCTCCTGTCTTCTCTCCTATCTAAGACTAATTCGAGGGAACAAATTTTCAATTTCTTGTCCCTTGACACCTTGGGGGTTCCTCACCCTTAAACTCATCATCCAGCTCTCTTTTCAGACCTGTACCTGTTGCACTGGCCAGACTCAATGCAAACTGGTCACTAACAGGGAGATGAGAGCCGAAGCCTGAGCCCTAGAGGAACTCTATGAACAGGGTAAGAAACATGGAAGAAACATGAAATAAAAGTTGATTGCATATAGACAAGTGAATAATTTCTCTACCAGGCGCCAACACCTGTTTGCATTGTCTAGTTGTTGCATCCTGCATTATTCTCCAGGCTATATTAGAAGAGATGATGCAAGGTTCCAGATGGACAGATTGGGACTTTTATACAGCACAACTCCCTCCCTTTATCTCTGTCTTGTAGGGGTGTGCCGTGCTATTGGGGTGAGCAATTTTGTGATCCACCACCTGCAATAGTTGAAGGACTGTAGTGTGGTGCCACATGTTAACCAATGTTATGTATCATAGGTAGGAGTCAGGTTGGTAGTACACGAATCATCGCTGACCAAATCTAGGTACAGCACGTCTTGCACACGACCACAAATCACATAATTATATTGGTCTAATGCCTTGTACAGCTTGAGTTTTTCCACGTCTGGCCATTTAGTTGGATCATGTTAGTTCCATCAGAAAGGGTGAATTTAAGATATTTTGTCTTGAGCAAACAAACCATTATAAATATTCCAACCAAGTTTTTCTGCGAGACATGAAGTTTTTTTTCCTCGCTAGTTAGCTAAACGATTTTTTTTTAAAATTGTATTATTTTCTTACGAATGGTTACAGTGATTGTATTTGATATTCAGATGCACTTTCCCAGGCCTCTGTATTTTCAATGCCTCACCAAGAGGGAAAAATCTGGACATGACATTAAAATGACATCACTCCACAAAGACCCAGTCTTTAGGATTTCAAAGAGTCTTTAACACTGCTTTGAAAAGAAAAATAAGTCAGTGTGTGCTTTTCCGGTCGATGTGATGTTATTCATAAATATGTATCCATACCTCTACTTTTCAATCATTCATTTTCTTTACCTGCTTATTCTTTATTTAGGGTCACCGGGGGCCAGAGCCTATCCCAGTATGCATTGGGTGGAAGGCAGGGAGTAGTTGTACTTACTAAAAAATAAATCAATGACACAAAATTGCAGAGTTAGCAATATCATTTAATCCTTCCCCTCAGCATAGAATCACTGTTGTACATAAGTTACATTTTGTTTTCTCAATTTCACAGGTTCATTTTTTTCTCTCTTCAAACTTCCAGTTTGACCTCCCCTCTCATATCAAACAAAAAAAGCAGATTGTATTATACAAAAATGCAAACCAATTTTCACACAGTGAATTCTCTTACAAAGTCATAAAATGGCGTAATAATGGCTACATCCACATTGGAGGAAGATAATTCTAGACATTCCTTAATGGAGTATAATATACATATAAAAACGTATTTTTTCTTGCTGAAATCAAACCTGTACCTTAATTTAAGAGATATCTTACAAGGGAGTAATCATATAAAAAAGCCATTTGCGAATTTCCCCAGAAAGTCAGGGAATAAAATGTGAGCCTCAAACAGCAGTAACAGAGTTCAGTGGTCAAGGGAGTGGAGGGGTTAATAGGCTATGTCAATAAGGGGTAGGCAGCAGTTCCACTCAGAAACAAAAAAACAGGAAATTGAAATGAACGTCTTTACTATATAGAAAACCACCCCATATATCACTGTATGTCAATTCTGCTCAACCAAAGGCTTTTTGGGCTCACTCATGGCTGCAGGGATCTATCAGGTAGAATCAGCACAGGATGTTTAAAGAGTTTGACATTTAAAGAGTGAGAGGCAACATAATGCTTAACACCATAAAATGTGGCCAATTCATGGCTAAACTTTATCCCCTCTTTTCATATGCTTGTCATTACATTGGGTCTAATACTAGTTCTCACAGCAGAACTTAACAAGTAGGCCAATTTCTTGTGACTATTTCTAACTGAACACAACCTATGTGTGATGCTGTTGTATAGCTGTAGACTACATGATGATACACCAGGTGAGGTGATGCACTCATCACTGTAAGACTTGCAGGTCAGTGATTTCACTCAACTATTACAGAAACACAACAAAATGTAAAAGAAAAAAAAAACTACAAACCCAACTAGGTCAATACCATTTCCTTAACCAAAAATAATTAAAAAATACACATTTTGCTTCAAATCTTGAGGTTTGTATTATTGCATGAGTGAATTGATGATTTGAGTGAGTGAGTGAGTTTCAAAGGAGAAATTGTGCTAGAGTCTACCTGTATGACTCTGAATCATGCCATACAGTGTTAATTATTTTCCAGATCATCTCATGCTGCTAAAGCAGACAAGGAGTAAGTAGCATTTCATGAGGAAATAAGGCCAACCTTTCATCAGAGACCTCCTGAATTGCCTCTTGGGAGTGGGGGGTGGGGAAGGAAACCCTAACACTTTTCTAATACCTCAACACCATCACCCAGTACAGCACACTTTGAGGGAAAAAAAAAAGCCAGTCAGGTACATTTTCTACAATACAATCTAGCACACACAAAACGTTTTTCATAAATTTTCCCAAGTTACAGAATTTTGTCTTCTTCGGAAGCATAGTCTATAAAGAACATTTTCTTTGTTTGAACACAAAAAGATTAAGTGAACACAAATCAATGCGCACAGAAGTCCTTCGTCTGGGAAAGGATAAAGTCTGTGTTGGCAACCAGTGGACAGAAAAAAAAATTTGCTGATTCTAAGTAGAGATCATTTAATATAAATGCTGAGCGAGTAGAATAAGAGGTGGCACATTAATAGTGCTTTAGTATATTAATGTATGTATACATACTCATATGTATAAGTGAGTCGTGTACCTAAACAATAAATGTAGCGAGGAGCAGCCAGAGAGGCTTGAAGTGTGATTGAAAAACAACAAAAAAGAAACCCAAAAACATTCACTATCAAGGCTCTGAAATATTGAAAGAAGGGATGAGCGGTCAAATAACCCAATTAAGGATGTCAGACATCTAACAAATTGTGTCTATATCCAATTGACTGATAAGTAATCAGGTGTCCATCAAACCCAGTTTGTCAGTTCCTCAATACCCCTCGTCTGACACAAACGCAGGCTGAACATTAAACTAAAATGACTAGACACAGAACATCACCTCTATCCTCATCCTTTAACCGTTTGAGCACAAGGACTCACTCTTTGCATCTCAGCAGAGCTCTACAATTGTAGCCAATCATGTCAATCGTTTATAAAAAAGGCAAAGAGCTCCTTATTGAGCATCAGCAATAAACAATGTACATGACAGGGACAGAGCAATAACAACAGTGGCATCAGTGGTGATGATAATAGCAAGATCGTATCATAAGAATTGTGATATGGTGAACTGAAATTTTTAACACTCACCATTTAAGAGGCTTAAATATACCCAATGTGATACAAATGAACTTCTCTAATCTCAAAGGATAGGTGTTATGTGAGACAATGTATTTGTTTTGCCCTCAGTAACCAACACTGCTATCCTAAATTATATACTTGATTTTAAATGTACTGTGCAGCTAAAAACACCAAAACACAATAGCCTTTCTAAAAAGGATAAAGGTAGAATTTCTTCAATGTTAAGTCGTTGAAATGCTTGGAAAGTTACAGGTTATGACCTAAAGGAGGACAAGTATTCCACTACTTAAGCTATATTTAGCCTTCACTTTCAAAATAATGGTTTTGGAGAGCACCACTAATTTCAGGTAAGCTACACCCCGCTGAATCGTAACAACGTAAAGCATGAAAAAAATTAAAATCAAATAAAATTAATAGACACAAAGGAACGCAACTTCATAGAAGTTAAGGAGAACCAATGACAAGATAATCCCAATGGGGAGGCCTTTTGTGTGGCCAGATGAGAAACTCTGAGGGAAATGCTCTTTCACCCCAACAGTATAAAATCAAGTTTACACTGAAGGGTGGGATTGACCAGACTCCTGATGCGGAAAAAATATTTTCTCTTACAGCCTGTGTGTGTTTTGTAAAACACACTTTTTTGAGTGTGTTGTGAATAATTACACAACACAATCAACTAGGACTAAATGCCAGCCCTTCAGAGCACAGGCAAAAGGCATTGCAACCAAACCACATCAGGTCACACCACAACCAAGAGAAGCACTTAGTAGGTTCCCTCATAGAAAACATGCGGAAAGCTCCTTATCAAAAAGACTCATTGCTGCAATCTTTAAAACAGAATGCTTCGGCTAAATATATAATATACTGCTTTTCAAGTATGAAACAGACATATGATGTATTCATAAAATGCACTAATAAAATCATACTTCTCAAGGTGGATGATGAAGTGCATGTGGTCTAAATGTGACTACTTAAACACCTTGCCTATTTGCGTCTGAATTTGGCTGAAGAGTGGTAGAATATTGTACTGCTTTTTCCTTCCTCAGAGCATCATCATCTGGGCAACCACTTTTTACGATTCTGGGGGGTAAGTACCATGTATCACACTGTGTTTACTACATTACCTTCATAAGTCATCGGCCAAAGATGGATAACAGATGATAAATATGCAAACTTAAAGAGTGCATATGGTGTAATAGTGCTTTTAATCTGCTCCTCTCTATTCAATTGTTCTTCATTTATCTGGGTGCAACTCAACAAAATCTGGTCTGGGGAGCATCAAATACTTTACCCATCTATGTTCATTTACAACACAGTAGTACGGTTAGCCTTCTTGAATCTTTGAAAAGTAATATGACCACTACTATCATCATCACCACCATTTTGTTTTCTTGATACATCTATTGTGAGCCTTGTGCATCTATAGTCCCAGTAAAAAAAGTAAACAACAAAAGCGAGAAATGTTATCAAATGCCCTGGTTTCCAGGCAAGGAAAGTCATTTTAAAAAAAGCTCATTCACAGAACAAAAAGAAAGAAAATTCATATCACGGCAGATACTGCTCATCTTCTAAATAAAATGGGTGTGTGTGCCTGTGCATGCTTTTCGATTGAGCATTTTGAGTGTGTGTGAGTGTGTGTATGCGGCCTAAGAGCAGGAATGGACGACGCCATTCTTCTGCATCTCTGAACCCCCAGCTCCTGAATCAGAACACAGGCTCAATGAAGACGTCTTATTGGTCAGTGACAGCATGGACCCGCCCACCCCGCTGTCTTGCAGACTGCTGGAGCCGTTTGACACCTCGCTGAAGTGAGGATGAGGGAGAAAACAACCAAGAGAAGGCAGGAAATATGGGGAAGACATCAGGCAAATGTTGGAATACATACATCTTCAGTGGATACATGTGTGTCATTATTCAGCCTTGTGTATGCATGTGTCCTCTCACCCAAGAGCCAGGGAGATCTCCTCCAGCTGAGTCTTGTGATCCGGTTGTCCATTCTCTGCAGTCTTCATCTTGTACTGCTGAACCTCATGGGCCACTTGGCTCTCCTGTTAAGGAAATGAACACACCGTTAACTGCTGGATAGATCCCAGGATCTATATTCACATCGTATCTGACAAAAGGTTGTGCTGATTTGAGACCAGTAAGCCTCAGCCTGAGTTAATCATGAAGTTCATACAGTCTGTTCATACAGTCTTAAAACCTGACCAGCGATCCAAACCAGTACTTCAAACTTAATGCAGACAGCACTAGTTCCTGTGATAAAAAGTATCATAATAGGCTGTATGGTGCTGTAACGCAGTGTCTCTACAAGCAGGGGCTCAAGGAATTTCAAGGATTCTTAAAGAGAAATACGCATTCATCTGTATTATCTAGAGATGGTATGATAAGAGTGAGGATGATCAAATATACACTCGTTCAATACATGGTTAATGTCCACACTAGCAAATTAAAGAAATCCAGAAATTACACAATTTGTTTCATTTTGCTGGGGACCTACTGCTACATCCTCAAGGACCCCTGGTCCCCCCCAGCCATCATGGTGCCTTCTTAACAGTGAACCCTCCCTTATCCCCTACTCCTCTGCACCCATCATGCTGCCATGCAAAATTCTACAAGCATTTCTACAAGCATTGTTTTCCCTTGGATCCCCCCCCACTCATTGCCAGTGACACTCCACCCCCCTCACCATAGCCATCTCACGGGTCCTCTTGCCAATCTCTCTCTCCACCTGGTGGAGCTCCAGGCTTAGCTGTTCACTGGAGACTGCCGACGTGTTTGCGCCCCCTGCTGGCCACTTGGGCTGTTGCTGGGCTGCTGCTGCTGCCTGGCCCTGGTTGGACTGGACAGACTGGCCCGCCAATGCACTAGCCTCCCTCTGCAGCAGCAAAGAGTTACTGGCAGCCTTGCAAAGAGAGAGAGGAGAGCCACAAAGGTGAAGATGAGAGAAGGAAGGAAGAGATTAATATATGTCTATCTTGAAATAATGGGGACAAAATGCAACATAAAAAGGGGGCATAGTCAGGGGGGCATCCATCCATTTTGCTCATATAATGCATGCCATAGTGCCACATGCAATAGTAACTTGGCAATATGACAATTAGGCAACATGACTATAGATATTATTCTTCACAACAACAAACGTCACTATGTAAAATGAAAATGTGTCTACAACTACATAAAACGTTCTAGATGTGGAATTTATCAAATTTATTTTCCATACTTTTCTAGACTTCCCAGCCCTGTGTAGGAACTCCGGCTGGTTAGGATAAAACAAACATACCTCCATACTGTGCATCTGGGTCTGTTGGTTGATCTGCTGGTTGACCTGCTGCAGCTCAATCTTCAGCTGCTCTCTGTCTGGGGCTGCCATGGGCAGGCTGTTTTGTATACATTATACACATTATAACAATATAAGCATTATCAGTAATACGCTGGCTTAGCCATATTGATATAAAAAATATTACAGGAAAAACACACAAATCGCTCACCGCTCATTGAAGTGTCCCTGAGAGGAGGAGGCAGTCTGGTGGGAGGGGTATGAGGCCCCACCCCATCCTCCATGGTTTCCATACGAGTACTCTGATGTGGGTGAATGGTCAAAATGGTGTCAGAGATGATTTCATGACAAAAGTGTGAATGGTTTAAGGGCATTGGAATTATGTGAGATGACAATATCCAGAATTAAGTATAAGGCATCAGCTGCTACACCTGAGTGCATTAAAACGAGCACATCGTATTTGGAATGATCTGATTATATGCATTTTCATACTACGATCATGAATACCCCCGTATACATGAAAAAAAACTGTTACCCTGGAAATGGAACTTGGCCAGCAAAACAAGAATATGGTTAAGAATGTGGCAAGATGAAGATGGATTAGTACCCTGAATAATACTGGAATACGAATTTGCACTTCCAGCGACATTACAGAAGAGGATGATACACACGGACTGCATATTCATAGTGAATACATGAATCAAACAATAAAAGGTTGTGACGCACTACTGCATGTGTTTCTTACCAGCCGTGGCCATATGTTTAGAGTTTGGGTTCTGAGGTGTGGAGGCCATGGCCTGGACTGGGCCGGTGGTCTGGTAGCCAGTCTTAGAGGTGCGGGAGATGGCGCCGAAGCGTGACACGGTCGGCTGGGGGCCAAAGGGGATAATGGGGTCATCATCCTTTACTTCTGCACCTCTTCGAGGAGCCTCCAGAGAGGGCTCCCTCAGACTCTTAGCCTCCACATTCTACGGAGAGAGGGATGGGTTACAGCGGGACAAAACAGTGGACAGAATTGAGGAAAAGGTTGGTCTCCACTTATCACACTTCAAAAGTTAAATATAATATATATAAAAGGGGCACCCAGCTGAACTCACCATCATCTCCATTGTGCCAGGAACCATGACTTCTTTGGGTTTGGCGTCCTTCGTGCCAATGTAGGAGCCAATGGTGTCGCAAGACCATGGGGAGTACTGTCCTGCATAGTCAGGCTCTCTGCATTTCCCAAAGGCTTTGGAGCTCTCTTCGCCATACTGCAGACACGGAACACGCAACAAACCAAAACTGTTTTCACTAGTCCTTATATATGACCAACTAATACTTCTTTTCAACTTTTAGACCAAGTCAAAACATGCTACAGTTCATCAATTCTGAGGTTAGACATATCACAAGTAAGATTTTCATCAATCTCAGACAGAGACCTATGAAAAGCAGGCAGTGCTAACCTCAGGGGGGTAGTCACTGGGGAAGGTGTGAGAAAGGGTGGGGGAGGCAGCAAAAGGTGGAGGGGAGATGACTTTCCTCTCCTCCAGCTGGGATATTAACTCCTGCCGGCGACGGTGCAGGTAGTCCAGGCTGGGCTGGGAACGACCATACGGTGGCTCCTAACACACACAGACACACACACACACTTAGTCATCACCACATAGTCTACTCTGTTTGTTTAAGGTCACAAGACCTTACCTACCAACCTTAGGCCATTCAAATTTAATTAACAGTTTAACGGATGCACTGGCTTTAAACAAACATTCTGTCTAGCGGACTCGCTACCCTAGCTGCAGTCACAACAACTCTCTACCCCCGGGCCGTGACAGACAGAGAAACAGGCAGGATGAGAAGAGTTCATGTGCTTGCAGGCCAAACAACAACATAAGATGACCCAATCTTGACTGCCGCTTTCTAGCGCGTCTCCCCCCACCCCCATTTATTTATTTATTTATTTGCTCGCTCACCTCACTTTTCTGAAAAAAGAAAAAAAAAAAAAAAAAAATGATAATAATAATGTGTTCAATTAAATCTGTATGGCTTTATCTTTATCCAACCGGGAAAGTTGATGAAGCACACATTCTCATTTACAACAAAACACCCGTATTTCCTGAGGGAATCTGCAAATTTTTGTTTACCAGGATACCAGGACCGTAGGATGATAAAGGTAGAGTAATGATAACAAATTCAAAGAAATGTTGCTACTGAGATGACTGTTAAGGGAACCAGGGAAAAGAGTTATGGAGAAGAATCAAAACAAACTCACTCTAGCATAAGCCCTCATGGGTGGAGGCTGGGCACTCGGTGGGTAGTAGCTGTCTGGTGGGTACCTGTCCCGAGCAGGGGGCTCGGGGTGGTAGAGCGAGCCAGCCTGTCCTGCTGCTGGAGGGGGCACCTCCAGAGGTGCGGGACTCATCCTGACCAGGTCATCCCTCTGAGATGGGTAAGGCTGGGGGGGAGGTGGTGGGCCGGGGTAGGGGCCGTGGCGACCTCGGGTGTCATAGTGTGGAGGGGGAGGGTAGGAAAAGGGCGGGCCAGAGTGGGAGGTAGGGTAGGGACGCTCTGGAGGGCCATAGCCAGAGTAGGGGTCCTGGTAAGGGGGTCCTGCTGATTCACTGGGGGGTGGAGGGTTGCGGATGTAACCTCGGGGGACGTACTGTGGTGGCTGTTGGTAGGGATAACCTGTGAAATAGAAAGACAGACAATATTCAGTATGAAAGAGGTATTCAACGCTAAATCACGAGTTTTGAGCTGTAAACACATTTGTTTCTATATGGTGAAACCTATCAATACTAGACATGACTTGAATATTGCAGATATGCAGGGCTCGACAATAAGGAAGGCCCAGGGCCAATATGAGAGAGGTTCGGGACAGTTGATTGATCTGTCACCCGTGTCTGCAGCAGACAGAGTGTTTGGAGCCAGTGTATGAATTTGATTCTAGGACTAGATAAAAGCGATGCAACAAGTTTAAAAAAAAATTTAGAATTGTGACACGGGGCATCCGTTACACAATAAATTAAATTTAGCTAAAAAAAAATGCTATTTTTCATTTTTGGGCAGCAGGGCCAGAGAAAATGTTGCTGGGACAAGTGAAAATCTGAACCAATGGCCCGACTGGGCTAGTTGAAAAAAAATCCCGAGATATGATTTCAGGCCACTTTCAGGACCAAAAAATGTATTTGTAAAAATATGTTTCATACTCCTTTGGTGGAAAATTTCAGTTGATGCCCCCAACTGGAGATGGGTGGATACATTAAGGAGAGAAATCCTCCACCTCAAAACACCCTTCTGTCACGAAAGTGCTCTGCGACTCGGGTCTATTTTCATGCTGGTGCAACTGCAGTGCAGTCAATGTTCATCGGTTTGGCAATTTAGTGCAAGTTCTGCCTGCGCTTCTCGCCTGTGAAGACCACATCTAAAAGGGCATGTCAGTCACTCAGTGCCATTTTCGTGACTTTGCGCACATGAACATAGACCTGTCTAAAATCCCACAAACTAGGTTTGTGCATGTTGGGATGTACCCCACATTGAGGTAAATCATTCACCCATGGACTAACAGAATACAATCTAACTATTTAAGCTCTAAACCTATGCTGACTGGATTAATGTGTGAATCATAGGCAAGTCAAGTCAAGCCACATCATTACACACAAGAAACATTGTGAGAGGGGTTGCAATATCAATATAAAACAGGGAGAACAGACTGTCACAGAATAGCCAATCACATAATTCTCTTATCTTTCTGCCTCTGATCATATTGAAATAGTTTCTTTGTTGGGTCACAGCCTACAGGAGATATGGAGTATGTGATTGTGAGACGCAGAAGGTGTTACTGGGAGCGCATATGCAGCCGGGGGATCTCTTATATTGCGTTGCCTGAGGTGGTGTGCTGTGCAGTGTGCTCCTTGTGCACTGTAGGTGAAGCTACTCTTTAATTCATGTTCTGTGCATATAAATGGAAAATAATCAAAATTTGACATTTAAATGAGTCACATATTTCCGAGCAAATTTTATATCATCAGCCCATGGGGGTCTATTTGAGGTGCCATAAATGAGACCGTGTCAACTCTGCACCTGGACAAGAATATCAGTTTCTTCTCGGGTGGAGCGTTCATAGCAGTCCTCGGAAATTGTCAATATGCCATTGCGCGAGTGCACTGCTTATGAAGGGAATGAAATGAGCTGATTTGATTGGCCAGAATTAAAGCCAGCCTACACCACACCTACTGATAATGTATTCCTCTTAATCAAACCTCTTTGACCAATGTGCTGCAGTTGCGCCTTGAGCCTCTGGTTGCCAAAATACCAAAATAGACTGGACACGCCCACTTGCGCCATACACCATACATTTTATACAGTGAAAAATATTAGGAGTTTCTCAAACAGGCAAAAGCACAGATGTCCAGTGACACTGGACAGAAAGCTGTCATCCAGTTTACTTGACCCTCACCTGTGGGGTACTGCGAGGGCTCGTACTGTGAAGCAGAAGGTGGTGGGCGAGTATCAGAGTAGTACATCTCAGGTAGCTGCTGCTGCTGAGGGTACATTGGGGACCCTCTGGGTACCACAGGCATCTGCTTCACCCCAGAGAGGTGGTCCGCTGGCATCCTGGGATGGGCCATGGCATGGGGTGGCAGAGGCATACCGGGTTTGGACACAGAATCCAGACTACGTGAATAAAAAAAGTTACATTAGAATAGATTGACAGATAGAGCGATAAATAAACAAACAAATACATTAATACAATCAGGGGTAGGGAAGAGAGACTTATCTGCACTATAGTGCAGCTTAAGGGTGGCTCTTATGTGGATATTTATTTCATCATATATCAACAACGGCGCTGTAATTGCAATTGTCAATAAGTCCAGGTGATGAATTAATTTTTTTTTTAGCTGTGGGAGCAATTTTCCAGCTTTCATATACTGTCATATATTGTACTCACGAGTCAGGTGGCGATCCTGGGGCACTGGGACTTCCTCCTTCCATCTTGACAGGTTTACGCAATAGATCATACGTTCCTGTGTCAGTGCCACGGGCGATCAGCTGGGGCAGGGAAGGTGTGCCACTCCCGTTGGTGAGGGGTGAAGGCTTCCGGGTCACTGCTACATCTAGGGGAAGGACCTCATCTGGCATGAGGCCTCCTGAGCCAGGGAGGCGAGCTGCCAGGCGCTTATTCATCTTACGATACCTAGGGAACACACACAGTGGTTTAACAACGTGCAAGAAACACCTTAATGTATTTATGTATAGAGTATACAACTGTATGATGTGATCATGCCAGTCAATTTAGTTTTGTGAATTTTGGTGGAGGAGGTATATGTTTTCATTCATTTCATCCACAATAGCAATACCTACAAGAATTATAAACATTTTTGGGGGGGATATTTGTGAGACTCACTTCTCCAGCTCTTCCTGAGAGTGAGCGAAGGTGCAGCTGGCTCCACGAGGACAGCCTCCCTTCTGCTTCATGTCACGACACATGTACGTCTTGTATTTGCTGTGCTGAGGAGGCTTAAGAGAGATATGGAGAATGAGTGAAATAGGGAACAAAAGCTGGGGTCATTAAGGTAAAACCTAATTTATACAAGCTACTCAAGAATGGAAGTTGTTTGGCAGAATGACATGCTGTGAACGAGTTGCGTAATATGTCATGACTGCTACTACCCAGCTAGTTCCAATTCCCATACTGGATACTGGACTGGTGCATCCCTATATAGGACACTCAATTATGTTTTAAAGTTTATCTGACTGTTATTGTCAATAGAAATGTGCTGAAAGTGCAATACATTAAATGATTGTACGTATTTACTGTCATATAGATTAGATATGACATTTTATGGCACAAGTTGGTAAATATTTTAATTTCCAAGACATTCCTCAAGTTGACTGAGGTGACACCATTTGTTTTTTGGCCAGATAGGCAACAGACCTGTTGAGGGTCAGCTCCTTTCTTGCTGTGGTTCTGGATAAAGTCCACCAGGCCATGCACCACCGTTTTCACAGCTACCAAACCCTTCTCTAGTTGTTCCCACGTAGGAGGGGGAGCATCTGAGGAAACAAAGACAGATGTGAAATGAGAAAAATAGGCAATTTATACAAATCTTTCGTCTTAGATTAGTATAGGCCTGTGTAGAATAGTAGTTAAATACATTTTAATACCTTAAAAAAGATGCCCGATTACACCTAAAGTAGCTCAAATATTTGCAATCATATTAAAATCCATTTTTACAATTGTCTGGTGTTCAAGGCCAGCATTTTTTGATTTTTTTGATACTCTATAGCTCTCCAAAGGAGAAATTGTTTTTTCCTCACATGCTCCTTAGGTCACTCAGACACCAAGATGCCTCAGACCAGCTTGTTTCTTACCAGGGCTGGGGTCAATGTTAGCCAATAGCTCCAGATGGGGCCGCAGTCTGTTGAGGTTGGCTGGGTCTCCTGTCCTCTGTAGCGCAATGGTCAGCTCCTGGACACTCTGGGCAAAAGAGGCTGGGGTCTGCAGCTATGTCACAAGTAGACAGACAGGGAGTTAGTACTTTGGTAGTTTCAATGACAGGCAGGCTTTCTTCATGCATGGACATATTCTGATATAAAGAGCTAGGAAACTGCAACATACAGCAGAGGACACAACTCATTCTCTCAGAAAGATGCAAATATGTAACTGGACACAACACACTGGATAAAGACAGAAAACACAAACAGTTCCTGCCATCACACAAAAACAAATTCACACACCTTATCGATGATAGACTGCATGTGTGACTTGTGAGACTGATCTCCATAGAGCAGAGAAGACCACTGGTCAGGTGCAATGCGAAGCCCCCCCTCCATGGCAATCTGAACAATCTGAGAGTCGTGTTCGCGCCGCAGGGCCTCGTAAGTACGGAACTCCTCTTTCAACTGCATCAGGGATGAATCTTCATCACGTTTGGTCACCTAGGTAACCAGAAAAGAAAGTGTAAAGAGGAAGTTATATTGTGTTTGTTTACATTTGCTCTTTGCTCTTGCTCTGTCAGTTGAGAGAACATTTATTACTGTATCTATGTTTTTATGACTTCTTGATGATTGCCAGGCAATATATGATGGCCACAGAGGAACTACACAACTTGGTTTATACTTATCAGAGCTGAGTAAGAAATGATTTAAAGAAAAAAAAAAAAAAAAAAAAAAAAAGGATTTCTACACAGACAGTGTCAGTCCAATATTGGGGCAATAGGCTCTGTAATGGAGCAGCATCACATGACCTCGACATGGACAAAATTTCTCAGTCTGAGACCTACCTTGAAGCAGGAGGCCCTGTAGAGGAGCTGCACCACATGGCCTATGCTGGTCTTAGACGCTTGCGGGAAACGTGGCTCAAGCCTCTGGACCACAAAGAGAACGAGGACCTTCCTGGACAGAGCCGAGCCATCCTCCAGAGCTAAAAGGACCAACTTTAGAGCCTCCTCTTGCATGGCTGGGGGAGAAATACAAACCCACACACACAGAAATTATGAGTTACAGTTGATTTATGTCACGAAAACAGCATAAAAATCTAGTATTTATTGAGAGGCTATGAAGTGGCTCTGCTCAAAAGGGCCTGCTCTCCTCAGCACGTAATGGAAAGCTATCTACCTGGGCCAAGAAACTGACAGCCTCGGGCACGGACGGCAGCCCACAGATTAGAGGAGAGCTGCTGTGGATTTTGGTGCTGCAGGATGAGTTCAGTGACAGTACGCTCGCCCAGAGATCGCGCAGCTCTCATGGCTCTAACCCGACCCTCCTCCTCAACCAGCTGGCAGTGGACCAAGGTCACCAGCTTCCTCTGCATGGGCCGGCTCAGCATGCTCTGGGCCGTGCTGCTCAGACCCACACCTGGTGAGAGGACAGGCAGGAGAATTGGTGAACCAGTGAATATATACAAGAATATCAAGTGTTTTTCAATCATTTATCAATCTCTGTTTTTGAGAATCAACTTTTCAAATTCAAATAATGTATGTGGTCCAAAAAAACAAACAAAATCATAAAATGTTATCTCATTGTGGTAAAAGAGATGACCATCCATTGCTCTATAAAAACAGTAAATCCATTAGCACATTAATGTGGTGCACAAAAATTGCTTTAAATCATTTATTTTGGCACAGATTTTTAAACATTTAAAAAAAAAAAAAGAAAAACAGATACATAAGTATCTGTCATGTAAATACATTCACTACACAGCCACTATCCAGAGCTAGGGACAGGAAAAGTCTCTGTGCTGCATATACAGCAAAATTAGTTCTGCCTTTTTGGTTCTTTGTGGCATTAAATGTCTTTACTGCTATTTGGCAACATTTCAAATCAAAGCTGATTTAAGAATCAACAACTGGACTCTTCAAAGCCTAGTCAAGTATTGGGTTATTTTTGTACATCCCTAAGTTGTAGATGGTGGAAATCCCATAAATTATAATCAAATATTGGAGCTATAATGAACAACTACCTTCAAATGATTTTATTCAACTTTCTTTTGATGATAAAATAGTAAATTCAATCATTTACTTTCAGTGTGTAATACAATGCCAATAAATTATATAAAAAGGAAAGACAAACTACATAGGGAACAAAGTGTGTATGTGTACCTCTGGTGTTGCTGAGGGGTTTGAGGTAGAGGGCCAGCTCCTCCACACACTGCCTGGCTTCCTCATAATGCTGCGAGTCCTCTGGACTTGTGATCAAAGCAACCGGCTGGGCCTTAGGAACCTGCAGCAGAATACAGAAGGGGATAGAATTAGGACAAACCGGGTATGGACATATACCATAACGATAGCTGAAACCCTTTAGTCCACTAATGTCTCAGCAGTGTTTTTTCCTGGATTTCCCAATGTAGCAGCAGGAACAGTTGCAGCAAAAGCGGCAATAGATGAAGAGTGTACCCACTGATAAATGTCAAAGTACCTGTGTGTGTGTTTATTTTGACAGTAAAAACAGCAATGCTAGCAAAGAGCCATAACCTTGTATTAGGATCAAGATCAAATCATACTGTAAATGGATAATTAGTTTTCCCAATGACTCTTCCACCTGAGAGAAACCAAGAACCAGGTGAGACTGAAATTCATATTTTGGTTCTCTGGTGTTGGCCATGCAAACATAAGCATGAATATGACAGGGAACATTCAGCTTCTACCTTTTAAAAGCACTAGACTTTGTAGGCCAATGTTTCTCAATCATCATAAAATGATTTGTCTATGTTTAACAGGACACTAAAGATTGGCAAAAGAAAATCCATAGCCCTGGAGACCATCAATTAAATGAGGATACAATGTTATGGCACTACTCATGTAAACATTACAAACAATGCCACAGAACAAGTACAACAGCTTCTATATTAACATATATTAAATTTGATAGTTCTACTGTTAACCTTTATAAGCACAGACATGTAGGCCCTCAGCTGAGAGAATACACTTCACAGTCAAAACCATATCGCACACACATCTGACAGCCTAAGGTTTACAGTCATTACAGTGCTATTATCCAGTATGTCAATTTTTCTTCCTGTATATACCTGGCAACTTTTACAACAAAACCAAAAAACTATTGGATGTGCCACACCCCTGTTGGCCATGCCCACACAGTCTCACTAGAAGACTGTTTTACTGATTGCACCACAACTGACTGTGGTGCTACTGTGCCAACACCCAGTAGACCGATAGAATTAAACTAAGTCATTGCACAATGATTGCTGTGTGACTCATTAAGGAATAGCTCAAATGTGGATGTACTATGCACATCATATAGCCTAGGCAAAAAATAGGCATTGCACTCCAATAGAATGAAAACAATAGTTATAGCAAAATTCATATTGTCAAGATAAAAAAGTAATCTCTCAAAATATTTCATTATACTTCCACACAAAACACATCCATAAGTTTGTAGCACTCTCCACAAATTGGCATCAAGGCTCTGCAAAAAAGCTCAACCTGTCTTCTCTCTTACAAACTGACCAACAAACACACACACACACACACATGCATGAGCACGCACAGATACACACTTCTCACCTGTCCTCCCACCAGCTGCAACAGGGCTGTGTTGACAGGTAGCTGCTCGATGTCTGTGCTGATGGCTGTCTGATCGAAGGGACAGGCCTTGCGGTGCAGCTTGTTCAGGCACATCTTGCAGACAGTATGTCCACAGCCCAAACTGATGGGCCGCCGAACAGTCTCCTCAAACGTCTGCGTGCAGATCGGGCACAGCAGGAATTCTGTCCATTGTGGGGCTTGCACTGGCATGGTTAAATGTTGATAGGACGAATGTGGCAGGGGTTTGGAGGGGATGTGTATGTAAATGTATGTATGCTTTTACACAGAAAAAAATATAACAATAATAATATATATATGGAAGATTCCACTGGAATCAAGGAAATTTTCTTCCGAACTTAATCGTTCTCAAATGTCCTCACACATTGTGGATTTTGGATCACATCGCCCATCGAATACTGTAAAAGAATGAGACACAGAGTGTTAACATTTGCATATCTTCACAAACTATCTTGTAGTTTAGCACCTTGCACAAAAGGCAAAATCATTTAGCTTTCCAGGGAGCAATATTTGATCTTCCAAAAACAATATCTTAATTTTGAGTGTATTAAAAAATCTTGCTAAGTAACACGTCTGTATTCTAAAACTAAATGTCTTGCTAAATGTTCAACGAAGAAATGCATCAAAGACGGTGGGGTGACAAAATGAGTTTCTTTGAGTGTCTATCGATACTAGAAATTCAAAATGGCTTTGAGTGCTCGCCGGTACGCCTTGTTCAATAGCAACACAAAACAGAAAATAAATAGAAATCAATGGTGACATAGCAGACATATCTGTAAGTCTCAGTGATACAAGCGACTGAGAAGGAGCAAAACAACTGCTGTGTGGCCTGCTTAGACGAGCTGGTTGCCGCTATGATTATGGACAAAGGGTCTTGAAGAAGCTAACAGTTAGCCAACCACTTCTCCGCTATCTAATTTGATGTGTAGCTAACATAAGCTAATTGATGTAAGAAACATTATACTAACGTGAAGCTTGCATAACATTTGTTTTGGTTAAGTCTGACTGTTGGCGCATTTAAATTGGCTAGCTATCACGACTATTGTCCTCTTAGCATTAATTTATTTCCACATTTTTTCCCCCAATCTGATACAATTTAGGTGACATCGTTAACGTTAGCTAAGCGAAATATTTTAGCTTACTGTTAGCAAGCTAAGCTATGGGTGGCTAGTTTGCTAGGTTGGCTAGCTAGCTAACGTCGTTAGATTTAAAAAAGGAATTACTTAATTCAAGCTAACGTTGATTAGTTAGATAGCAGTCATGTTGTGATTCCGAGTACAGCAATTTTTTACAAAGCAGTTCTACGGTCAAGAATATTACCCTTTCTTGACTTGGTCAAGGAAACGACAGAGACGAGCCCCAGAGACACCGAGAAGTGGAGCCATTTGACTTGCTACAACGAGATTATGTAACGCTAACACCCGAATCTGCTTAACAACCTAGCTGGCATGTAAATATAATTATTTTCTCCAGACCGCATTGATAAATGTTCCGAACCACGCTCCAGTGGTATTTCTTACGCATTTTGAAGTGCAGAAACAGACTTTTCTAGTCAGACTGATCACATAAGGCTAACATGCTAGCGAGCAAACGTTACTCCTTCCAGTAATAACAGTTAGCTCGTTAGCTACCTTCCGTGTTAGCATCTAGCTATGCGTCGTTAATATGACTAAAAACGAAATGTGCAACTTTAACTGTTCGTTCCCACTCAGTACAATTAGCGTATTGCCGTTAACATTACTCACTCATTCCAAAACATTTGGAAGATTTTCATCTTTCTTTGGGAAAGTGATGTGATATTTTCTTGGTCGCCATGTCGACTGTGCAGCTTTGCTGCTGCCGAGGTTTTGGGAGGGTGTCAACTCGACAACGCACTCGCTAGCCGGTTACAGCTAGCTGAGCAAGTGATGTGTATTTTTGTGTGTGTGTGTGTGTGTGTGCGTTTGTGTGTGTGAGCGTAAAGGGCACCCTCTATTGACAGGAGGCTGCACACACAGCGCAAAACTGAGCAGCATCTGCAAGTCAGTGATTGTGACAACTGGCAAGTCAATCATTGCAACAATTAGGTCGTGTGTTTCTGTATGCGCGCGTATGTGTGTGCGAATGCGTGTGCGTACTTGTGCGAGAGAAAGAGAGATTGAATTGTGTGTGTGTTTGCATGAGAGAGAGAGAGCGAGAGAGAGAGAGAGAGAGGTACAGTCATATTTGCCTAATGTTTGAAAGACAGGCCAGTCAGCCATCACAGGCAGTTTTTAAGATTACTATGATATTGTATTACGTAACATATGATTCGTATGGCATTGTTATTATTATTATAGGATCGTTGAAATATTCTATGAATGAAAATGAATATCTCATTTAGGTTGAAGCTCACCAAGCCTCTTTAGTTTTTATCTCACATTTTTATTTCACATAGGCTTATTATTATAGGCAGGCGCCGTGCGTGTCCTGCATTTACTTACGCAACAGAAAGCTCGAGTCGGTGGCGAGTTTGCGAGGGAAGGACGAAATTAAAGCAGGCATTTTTGTATTTCCATTTTTGTCTAATCCCTCTGATTTCTGAAGGGATTACCGGACCAATCATGATTGAGAGACCGCCGGCTCGTTTGCTACTGCTTGTACTCGGAGCTGTATAGTCGGTTTACAGATGCGAAACGTTAAGAGCAGAGGTAACATCGGAACATCTTATTTGGTTTCGCATTTATCCAGAGGGGAATGTTGTTCCGTTTTCTTGTACATTTTCAAATGACCTCAGGATGCGCGCTGAAATCTGCAGGTGCCTACGCTTATTTGAACTAATGTAGCTGCATTATAAAATCAGAATTTTCTTAACTATCTCATGATAACGCTGAAATTGTGGGTTAAAGGTTATCATCTTCATTAACTGTCCAGGTAGGCGAGTATTCATTATGTTTATTTTGTTTCTCCACTGCTACATGTCTTGTGGAGCCTGCTCAGTTCTATTCAGCCGTGAATAATATGAATTATTTTTCATTCATTTCCCTTTAGCCAAAGGCAGGTTGTCATCAGTGATCTAGATAACACTGATTATCTAAATTTGACATCATTTAAAATTCGTATGGCTGAATAATTAAATTAATACGTGTCTCTGCTTTTTACATGGTCTTTGCAGTTTAATTTATACCAGATTTATAGAATATCCCCTGCACCAAGTTTTATTCATTGTGTATTGTTTATTTGGTTTGACAAAACAAAAACTAATATGATATTATTTATTTTAATCTGTCTTCTCTGGGGGTTCAGTTGCAGGCAGCAGTTGCTTATTCTCATTCCAAAGGATTATCCTGCACTGTGGAGTAATCATTGGATAAGGCAACGTGACTGAGTCCACATTAGTTATCTCTTCACCAGGCCGATGAGAGATAGTCAAGTATTCAGTAATAGAAATCTATAACTGATGTAAGTGGGCTGTTGTGTAGAAAAACAGTGACACTTCATTCTTTTTCTAGGATCCATCCAGACTTATTCTGTGCTTGACCAGCCAATGGAGGAAGAGAGGGTGTTGGATAATATCCAAGGAAAACCCATCCCCATCAGTTCCTCTCCACTTTCTGGGGTTCCCGGTAACTCAGGGCTCCTCTCTGGCTCCTCTGAACATCTATCACCCTCAACCTCTTTGGGTTCCCCGAGTTCAGCTGTGCACGCACTCCAGACCAAGGTGAAGGCACTCACACAGAGAAGGCCAAGAGGGCGAGAGAGAGAGAGAGAAAGAGAAAAGGTGGATACTGAGGTCCTGGTGAACCAGCCAGCTGGGCAAATTTCAACTCAAGTCCTGCTCAGACAGACGGCCCGAAGCAAGGGCCATGTCTCCCTGCCTGTTCCCTCTTGGCGATCAGGCTCTGTGAGGAATTCAAGCAGTAGTGAGGAAGAGGAGGAGGTAGAGGTGCAAGTCAAGTTAGAGATCCACAGTCCTCCAGCTGAGCCTCCAGGGGAGCAGGTGGGCCTGGGGGCAATGGGAAAGGAGACAGAGAGGGCAGAAAGAAGCGGTGGACAAGTCAGTTGTCTGTCAGGCCAGCCTCGTGGGCTAGGGGAGGGGGCCAGTCTGGAGAGCCTCCTGTCTGGTAACTCAAGCAGTGGCAAGGATGGCCCACCCCCTCCTCCACCACTTGCTCCTCCCTCCTCCTCTATCACCACCTCTGCCTCTACTACATCCTCCTTTTACTCCTCCACATCTTCCACATCATCCAGACACTGGGCACCACCAAAGGGCTTCTGGAGAGTAGCACGCCCAGAGACACTGCTTCTGAATGGGGTGGGGGAGGGCCCACCCCCTCCCCCTCCCAGCATACCTTCCTCATTACCTTTGAAGGACTATACTCAGACAGCACCAGTGGCAGAGCCTCAGAGGAGGCCTAAGCCAGCAGAGGCAGGGATTGGGAGCGATGTAGGAAGTGTGGTGAATGACAGCGATGCACCTTCAGAATTCAAACACTCAGACAGTCTGGAGTGTTACCTGGACAGGTATGAGCAGAAGGAGGCAGAACCAACTGACCCAGTCAAGGGATTGCGGAGGACAGGCAGTTTGGCAAATATGTCTTCACAAACTGGGATGCTCTTGATCGATGAGAAAATGGAGAAGGTGAAGCAGAGGGCCTACAGGTGGTCAAAGGAGAGACAACAACACAACAGCAGAGAAGAGAGAGAACAGAGTGGTGGAGAGAGCTCCTGTCTCACTGCAGACGAGACATACAGAGTGGACTGTAAAGGTAGGCCTCTCTCGGGAAGTTCCACATATTTAATGCCACACTTTTAAATGCAGATCTGAACAAAAATGTTGTAATTAACCACTGCAAGCCAAACCACTGCGTCGAGGCAGTGGTTTGCGGTTAGAGAGTTCAACTTGTGACCATAAAGTTACCGGGTGGATCCCAGGCAAGTGTATTTTTAGTGGGTTGGTGACTGGATGGTATTATATAGAAGGTGTCTGGCAATCTGTCAGGCAAGGCATTGAGGGCCAAACTTCTGCAGGGGTGACTGACCCTGCGCTTTCACCCATCTTTTAATCTATCTGTGTGCGTGTTTTAGAGGGGTATATTAGTGAGTAATAATGGAACAACCAAAAACAGTTGATTTCATAAAGGCTGAATAAAGGTTGTTTTTTCCCAAAAGAGTGGCTTGGTTCTAGTTCTTTGATTATCATTTGCAACTTGCTTGTAAGGTGAATGTTGTGAGCTTTTTGCTATTGTAACCACAGTTTAAAAGCTCAGGTGGTCCGTTGCCAGTATCAGTGGAGACAGAAAGTTGAGTGCTTTGGCACAAATTAGATATTGCATTTGTTGCCAACAAAGTTAAACAAAGGTTTTTATATTTTAAGGTTTAATTGAGAATGTGTTGACAACACTTTCCAGCTGCAGTGACTCTTTAAAGTGTCTCATGCAAGCCCTTGTCTGTCTACCCATGATGCTGATGCTGATGCATGTAGCACATGAAAACCATGTATAGAACCTGGCTGACTCTCTGTGTTGAACAGATGTCAGATGAGCAGATGTGCATGGGTTGATGCTATTATTAGCAGTCTGAATGGTGGGGGAAGTGTCTCTGCTGTCTTTGTGTGCATGTAGGGCGACTGGATTATGCATTTTTACAAATTGTGTGTCTGTCATATACTGTATCTGTGTATTGTGCGTGTGTGTGTGTTTCAGTGTGTCAATACCAGATAGAGGGTCAATGCCAGATGTAATGATGAACAACGGTAAATCCATGATGACCAGAAGATGGTTCTGTCTTTCTGCCATTGGTTGCATAACCCATGTGGTTTAGATGGAAGGATAAGTCAGGGATAACCTATGAGACTGTCACTGAATCTAATGTTATGAAGGGTTATGAAAATCCTTCTGATCATGCAAAGACCCAATCACCTTAATACCTGTATGTACATAAAGATCACATTGTGATTGACAGCTCTATTTGTAATAGGGATTACACCATGATGTACAAAGTCATGTTCAGCACTGAATATATGTATGCTAAATTTAAAGGAAAACCTCACTCATCTTAATGATTCATATCATATATTTTCTTTCTCTTTAACTTAAATCAAAGGATTACATGATACTTTATGGGTTGAGAAAATTCTTTGACCCTTGGGCTGATGAAGCTCTTTCAAAACCCACTGGATAAATGTTGTAGTCAAGCTAAAAACAAAGCTATTTTTCTTAGTTCCTGAAAGTTTTGGGGAACATTTTGCATATACAAGGTGCACCGTGCACAGTGACAATATGCTATGTCATTTATCATGAACAGTTAAGTCAAGGTTTGTGAACATAATCAGCTCTCTCCCAAACCTAGAAACCTGAGAACCAAGACTGGATCAGTACGATGAATAAGAAACGTATTGAATTCTTTTTAAAGCTTTCACACCCACAGGTTTATTTTAGTAGTTTTAACACTTTTATACCAGAAAATGCACCCATATGCACTGAAAATCACATCTCAAAGTCACCCTAGCCAACATTTTCAATTAATTCTCCATGGAGCTGTACATTGGAATGACACCAGAGGTCCCTCGTTTCTGGCAATAGGGGACAGTAGTGAATGTTCACTGAAATACAATTTTGGTTTCTTCTCCTTTAACTAGATGGTTTTATAGTCTTGCATTTTATCATGCTTTGAGATATTATTAACTGCATTTTTCATTTATTTTAAATTTGTGGTATAGCTATTTGAGAAGGACTAAAAACAGTCCATTGGATTTACTTTTCCTCTCCTCTTTTTTGTGCCACTCCCAGGCACCTGTGGGTTTTTGAACAACAACTCTGGCTCAACCATTCTCCCTCAGGAGCTTGATCCCTGTTCAAGGTGAGCAACACATTACTATGTACTTCATGTCAGTGACAGGGGGACTGACATGCAAACCCTACACCCTGTTTATATCTTCTCTTCATTTTAATCATTTTTAATTTCATTGAAATTCATTATTTGTACACTTATTTATAAACTTATTTTTAGTGTTTGATACATTTCATTCTCAAAAAAGAATAATGTGTCAGTTATTGGTACCTTTTGTTGCACAGCTAATTCAAGTCCTTGTAAATTTGTTTTTGGTAAAATTCCATTTGCCGTCAAGATAACTGCTTCAACAATGGTCCATCACACTGATATATTTCTACATAGGGTCCTTTATTCCTTTGAGGTGCTCTATTAAACCTTTTCTGCAATCTATTGCATCCACATTTTCTTTCAATAGATTTTGTTAGTGTTTTTTTATTTTGGTATACCAAAGTAAAAGTATACCAATGTAACTAATACGTAGACTAATAGATTGCAAGATATTGAGGCTCTGATTGAACAACATAACCTAAAACTATAAGATTTATTCATTAGGGTGCCAATAATTCAGAGGACACTTATTTTCACTTTATTGTCATTATCACAAATAAACAGTAGAATTAAAAGCTGTACATCTACAATGAGACACAGACATTACCTGCATATTATCACACCTCTTCCACAATATTGGGATAAAACATTGACATTACAAACTGTAATCTATAAAAACACAACATGTTCTTCTACTGACACACAGGAGAGAATGAATCACACCCAGTCCATTACAAGGATAATCCACATGGCTGGTGTATCATGCTATCTTTATCACTGGGGCAGGGGATAAAGATGAGTACAGTTGGTGAGGCACAATACAGAGCGGCTTATCCACTGGGCGTAAAGATGGATGGATGGATGACGTTCCTGTCTGCTGCTCACCACCAGTGCCACCCCCAGTCTATCTTTCTGATATTACATAAGACGGCTTAGGAAGATGCAACTTGATTCACTCTAAGTCTATCCGTGGGCCATATGATGGCTCTGGATATGTCACCAGGCAGGATAAGCTTTGCACATTTGAAGAGTTCATCCAATGTCCAAATAGTGGTTTGAACATGAACATACATGATCAGTATTGTGGCACTGTTGCACTCAAACGAGAGCAATGTTTCATTTAGAAGACAGAGATATAACCCAGTCTGACCACACATATTCACCAACCTCCATTTGTACCCTCACTATCTGCTAGCAATATTATTCATCTTTCAATCCTAATTTGTTAGTCTCTCTCTCTCTCTCTCTCTCTCTCTCTCTCTCTCTCTCTCTTTCTCTCTCTCTTCAGGTCACTCTTTGTAATCACCGATGACCTTCCTCTGAGCCCAAGACATGAGCAAGCCAAACGTCTTCTGGAGCGTGCACGACTCAAAGCCCGTTCCAATCACATCAAAGGTGATCGCATCCCCAGACGCTCTCATTCTGATCAGAGATGCAACATGTAAGTCAGCTACATCTAGCTATATTAGCTATGACATCTGCATCTTCACAATCTACACGTTGCATGTGGGTTCAGGCTAGCTTGTGCATGCTTGTGTGCATATTTGTGCATGTCTGTGAGTGTGTATGAATCAATGAATCAATCAGTGAAAAAATCCATTTGTTGACTAGTCAGTTTATCAGACTTTCTGAAAATTAGTTTGTTTCTCCTTCTCTACCACTTAGTTTTTGTTTGACAAAGCCAATGCATACTCACAAAAAACTTCGGAGCCATAATGGTGCTTAATAATTCAAATCACAGAGCAGATATTTTGTGGAGATGTTTGGTTTCATTCTGTTTATGTAATCATGTTCACGTCACACACTCTGTTACGGTTATTTTGTTCCTGAAATCCCCTCTTATGCCAGGGGAACACCAGGCAGTATTAGGAACATTGGTACACATGAAGGGATCATGCATTCATGATTAAACAACAGAGGTAATTGTGTCTGCCAGTAGATCTCATGATATCTTACTTTGTCATTCATTTATCTCCTTACCAGAAACCTCTTATTCTGAAAATTGGGGCCATATAAATATGCCCAGAAGAGTCTGCCTAGTTGTGGCACGACTCCTGTGATGTGATCACTTAGATTTAGCTTCTCTTTAACTTCACTTTCAAACAGGTTTAGCTTGTAACTTGAGTCAAACTCATTTGCAACCCTCTTACAGACCAAATTTGTATTGATTTATAATTGTCTGTAATATGCAATTCTCTGTTATTTTTGCAGTACGGCAAGGCAGCAAAATCCAGCACCAATGCAGCAGGCTGTTGTTCAAACCAAAGAAGAACTGACTGCTCCATCTGTATCTGGTCCACTCCTTGTTCCTGATGACAGAGACACTTCCCCCGGTGACCAGGGAGGTCGCTCTAGACGGTATGGTTGCTCACCCACAAGGGTACGCTTCGAGGATGAATCAGAGAAAGAGGCTGAGTCTCGGTACTTGGCTAGACTGAGAGAGCGTGGGCGACCAGGGGCCCCAAAGTCTAAGAGTAAGACAGATAATAATATTGATTCTAACATTAGTGGTTCAGAGAGGAGCAGAAGTCAAAGAAGTACCTCAATGCCTCCTCCACAGAGGCAAGAGGATGTGGATGTCAGTGGTGAATCTGCAATAGTGATAAAAGAGATAATAGTGGTTGTGAAGAAATGTGAGGCATGTGGCTCCATAGTCAGGGAACCTCCATCAGTTCCATTAGAATCGCAGAATGCTGAGCTGCAGCAGCCTGGCAACCCTGAGGACATACGGGGAAAGATGGTTCCTCGCTGGGTGCCGCTGAACAAACCAGAAGTGAGTACTCGTCCTAAAGCTCCTTTAACAGTCACTTTTGCAGGGGCTTTTGTGTTGGGGGAAAATAAAGAGAGTGGCACGGGGTGGAGGACATCAGGGTTTGGGAAACTGAGGAGAAGGAGCAGGAAAGGAGAGAGCCGACTGGAGTCTGGCCATGGTCCTTATGGTCCGTCATGGGCTCAGCGACGCAACTCTAATCCCAGAACCAGAGCCAACATATGTAGAGCTGTTTCCTTTGCTCCTGACAGCCCCATAGATTTGGAGCCATGTTTGCTGGAGGCCTCTGGTGGCCTCAGGGAATCACCGAGCCCATCAATGCCGATAAAGTCAGCCCTGAAGTCAAGCTCGAAGAACCGCACTGCAGCAGGTCAGTCCACAGTTCAATTCCAGATGACCTCAAATCAGGGAAGAGAGGGGGGCTCCCAGCATTTAGCCCTCCTGGACTCCTCAGAGCCAAGAAGGGAGGCCCCATTGGCCTTAATCCAAGGGACCCCCACAACAACCAGCCTGGTGCCCTGTATTAGGCCCTCCACTCTTAGATACTCCTCAGCCAGGCTCACCCCAGATCTGCCAGCTGTGGAACTCTGGGATGCCACTTCAGATGGAACAGGTGAGTTGTCCTTGAGGATGAGTGGAGCCATAGATGGATATCAATGGCTGTGGAGGATGGTGTAGAGTGTTGAGGACCTGTACTTCCTGTTTGTCACATGTCATGGAGTGCTACCTTCTTGTGAGAGGATTTACAACTTTGGAAAAGTTGTAGCTGTACTTTCTGCAAAATGAGAATATCATAGATGGATCTGTTTTTTTGGAATTCCTTGCACACAATAACAATATAACAATAGTAAATAGAATAGAATAGAATAGAATAGAATTATTCTTTGACATCATCTTTCAAGAATCTGTGTAGCTGCCCTGTATCTTTAACTCAGTGTATCCTCTTCTATTAGCAGGTCTAACACTAAGTGGAGACCCTGGCCCTGGTTCAGAGTGCCGTCCTGTTCTGCGCAGCCTGGCTATGTCTCGGGCTGAGGATCTTAGAGCAGAGCTGCTGAGGGCAGAGCATCTGAAGGCTGAGGCCATGTGGGAGGACAACTCTGATGGGTCCCGGTGAGTTAAGTTAACAATGTCCTTGTCACCACTCAGACAATAAATCCCTTGCCCTACCAGCACTCTTCCCGGAGCTACTTTAGTGTACCAGTGGCAGGGGTTAGGAGATTAAAACCCTGGTTTACAGTCTACAGGATATTATTGTTAAAAAGCATGAGATAATGCTGCCCTCTTCTGGCAAAGTAGAGATGGGAACCTACTGATAAAATAATCACTTCAACAAATTGTTTTCAAATGCACTTGGGTCCATTGATCTCTATCCCCTGTGTCTTGATTGGTGGGTTAGTTGGGGGTGTAACTGGATCTACATTACTAACTAATTGGATCTATATTACTAACAAACAATGGCTCATAACCTCCCTTTTATAGAAAGTCAATGGCAGAGCGTGATGGACGGCCCAAGCTCTCCCTGCGTCGCTTCTTCTCCTCCATTGGTCTGAACAGCGTTGGTAGACTAGTGAAGGGCGGCCGATCCAGCAGTATGGAACATCTCAGTATCCCCACTCCCCCCCGGGCCAGTTCAACCTCCCCTAGCCCCACACTTAGACCACAGCCTACCATTCGCATACAGAGGACACCCTCACTGCAGACCCTGCACACGGTGAGAGATAGATATGGTGTAGCGTGCCATGTGGTGTTTTGATCTGGTCTGCTGTGCTTTTGTAGTCTTATCTACTGTATTCTGCTCCTGCTAATTAATTTCAACACACCAAATATTGGATGTGATTTTTTTCTACTCAAAATGCTTTGAGCCTGAAGAGGAAAATACCCTATTTATATCTTGAAACTCTTTGAAGTACCTTTCACAAGTTATTTCCCACAGAGGACAAATCTTTAAATCTTTTCTGCATCCGCTCTCTGTAGCCATCCTCATTAGCCTCTTGGCAACTCTAAGAGTACACTCAACAGATATAAACAACTATCTGCTCCAGCCAATAACAGACTCCATTAGCGTATTGTGTGTGGTACCAAATACAATTGTGTTAGAATTAGAGGGGTGTTTGTGCCAAGAGGGTATGGTGCCAAAGCCTGATCTAGGGAATTTTCCCGAAGTCAAATATAGTTTACTACAATGCCTTTTATCTGCCACTAGGTGCTGCCACTGGCCCAGCTGCGCAAAGCCTCCTCTGTGCAGAGTTTAGAGAGAAGAACAGAACGCTCAACCATACTGGGAGAGGTGCAGATACCGTATGGCCTGGCACCCAGGTAGGTGTCAAAAAGAGAAACACAGAGCGAGACACACAGAGAGGGGGGCAGTGAAGGAACAGTGAAGGAAGAAAGATTTCTGCTATCAAACCACATTGTATATGTCATAGACCTGTATCTCTATTACTACAGCCCTGATAGTCCTCAGCTCGAGCTTCATAGAGCCCTGAGTGTTGAAGATAGAGTGGTGCGTCCAGTTGGTTGGGTCACCCAGGCTTTTCCTGATGGAACCTTCCTCCTGGAGCTCATCAGACCTCCCAACGGTCCCTTTGGCTTTGTCATTTCACGGGGAAAAGGTCGACCTGACACTGGTAATTTTTGCATCCATATTTTCTTTATACTCAGATCTCCTAATTCATTACTGGAGCATGGCTTTGTGATTGTTTATTTTGCATGTTTTGCATGTCCACAGGTAGAAATTGGCCTTTGGCTTTCACTGTTAAAAACAGGCAAGATACAAGTAATCAAATACATAATCAAACACCACAAGACAAGCATGAGAGAGCTTCCATTACATATTCAAGTTCATAGATATATACACTGATCAGCCACAACATTAAAACCACTGACAGGTGAAGTGAATAACATTGATTATCTCGTTACAATGGCACCTGTCAAGGGGTGGGATATATTGGGAAGCAAGTGAACAGTCAGGAAAAATGGGAAAGCGTAAGGAACTGAGCGACTTTGACAAGGGCCAAATTGTGATGGCTAGACGACTGGGTCAGGGCATCTCCAAAACGGCAGGTCTTGTGGGGTGTTCCCGGTATGCAGTGGTTAGTACCTACCAAAAGTGGTCCATGGAAGGACAACCAGTGAATCGGCGACAGGGTCATGGGCACCCAAGGCTCATTGATGCGCATGGGGAGTGAAGGCTGGGCCTTCTGGTCCGATCCCACAGAAGAGCTACTGCAGCACAAATTGCTGAAAAAGTTAATGCTGGCTATGATAGAAAGGTGTCAGAACACACAGTGCATTGCAGCTTGCGGCGTATGGGGCTGTGTAGCCGCAGACGGGTCAGAGG
>OOFE01020528.1:24773-36519 GCA_900323365.1 Monocentris japonica | reverse complement strand
TTGGATGTGATGATTAAAAATGAAATATGCACATAAGCATGCTAGCAAAAGCACACACACACACACACACACAGCAGCAGCAGCAGCAGCACATATACTAGAAATTTAAAGTAAATGACAATTTTTTTTCTTCACCACCAGATGGAGATGTCATTCTGGGTTTTCCTGGTTAACAGGTCTCAACAATTTATTTGAATATTATTATATTATGAAATTGACCAAGACCTACAGTTTTGTCAGTTCATTTTAAAATGTTAACTTTCACTTCAACTTTATTATTCTTTTCAGTAGTTAAAAGGTTTCAGTTTGAGAGAGCTTTTTAGCTTAACTGGGACCAAAATATCAATTTGAAATAAATAAATATGCTTATAGTGATAATCTGATTAATACTCCTATCAACAACAACAATTTTGACAAAAGGCTGAAACAACATTGCTTGTGAATTGAAAGTCTTAAGCCGTCATTAATTTGCTCTAAGCCAGCACTGGCATGTGGTGCATTCTGATTGATTTACAGTATATACTAGTTCAAAAGTTTAATTGCTTTCAAATTTCCAAAAAATGGTAAAGTCATTAAAAGCTAAAAAGGGGATTGCCTTTAGAGATTACCTGCTCTTTTGATTCCAAAACTCATTTTTAATTCTATGCAAAACTTCTCTTTATAATTATAAAATATTTGTAATTGTTGTTCTTGTGTTTGGTTTCCCCAGTTTTGACTACAACCCTATAGATCTATATAAGGTCTGGTTTTAGATTTTAATGGAAAATGTTAAAAACAATATCATCTGCTTTTTATTTATTCCTAAAACATAGGGAAACAGTAAATAGGTTGAGCAGCTATACATCATGAAAGTTACCTTTCATGATGTAATTAAAACATAATAAAACAACATTATAACAATTCGATGTTCATCATGTTATAATGTGGTAATAATTCAATGTTTTCTTACACGGCACTAGCCATAATGATTTTCTGTAATGGGGTATATACTGGTATATGTTAGACTCATCAGTGTCTCTAGATGTACTGTGATGAAAATTTTATTTTTAATAGCCATATCAAGTTATATGCAAATGTGCAAGCAAATATGAATAATGAAACATGCATACATGCACCGGGTCAATGAGATTTCAGACAAGCTAATAACTCCAGATATATAGAGATATGACTACAGTAAACAGTACTGGTTATGGAATTCTTTGAAGTAGGGCTAATGTGTAAAGTTATGGTCCATGTTCATTTTAAAAATGCAACTTTTAAATTCACAATTCACATCAAACATCATGATAAAATGCTAATGCTAAAAGAATGCTAATAAAGAAACAAGAATGCTGCAATTGCCTCCCTGTGCAATCACTCCACCTACTGACATGTCAATATTTGACAAAAAATCACAATGAATGCTGGGACCATCACCCACCACCACACCCCTATCCCACCCTTCTCTTTATACAAGTCAACATTTGGCACAATCATGTACTGATTCTCAGATACAGGCTGAATGCACAGAAGACAAATCTGGGAATAAGCTTATATAGAATGGTTTGCAATGTAGGTTTAGATTTTAATTGTCTGATTTGTTTGCCAGTCATGAGATTTTAAAATATTTTGTTGATGAGTCTGCAAATGGGATATTATGAGGTGCTGTAAGGCAAAGGATGTTGCATAAAACATTTCACTCAATGAAATAGCGATCAGCCTACCATGTACCTAACCTACCAATACAATCATGTAATGTGACCCAGGATACAGTATTTGTCTGGAGTGCATATGAAAAAAAGATGGAATATGAAGACTTGTAAAAGTAAGCAGATGTGCAAGTCGGATTATTGCCTGCTCACCCCAACTTCTTGTAAAGATTGTTTTTCCAACCATCATGTGACATACAATTACATAAAACGATTTAAGAGTTGATCTGGAAGGATTAAATGTTTCACAATAAGAATAAAATACCAGAAAAAATGTATGCAATTCATTCATAATATAACTTTTCAGGTGTCAAGATACTTGTTATAGGCGTATTTGTTAAATTTGTCAGAATGAAAAAAAAAACACTCCAACATCAGGAACAGCTATACACACACTTTCTGAAGTTTGAGTGTAATTGTTCTTAAAACACTCAGAAGTATCAGATTTAGGACCTCCATTTAATTTGTCAATGAAGAATCAACATGAAAAATGTATGTATGTATGTATCATGAAATACTGACAAAGTGTGAATGTCAGTATTGAAGCTCTGCTCATTTACAACATGGCAGCACAGTGGGCCTGATCTCCTTTGAGCAACTACTTGACATTGCAACAAAAACTCAGAAATCCTCTCAGTGAAATAGAATATTTCAATTAAATGCAAGTCCTCTAGACAGATTACTGCTATGCACATGTCAAGTAAATGGTTTTGCATTTTCATTTTTAAATGTTACATTTTAATCTCATGAGAGGCCTTGACTGTTTGGAGTGTCATTAGACATAGTACTTAAGGGTTAATGCTATTTTTACATTACTCCATGGGGACACTGGAGCATTATCTATGGTGCAGTCATCTGTCTGGTGTAGAGGGGGCAAAATGTGCATGTTGTCCTCCCTTTTTGGTACTAAGGCAGCTAAGTTGTTGTTATGGCTATGTATTGTCCAAAGGGTTAGTATCTGCCTTGCTGTCTTACCAAGAGAAACTTGATTCCATTACACTGCTATCAATCTGTCATGAATAGCTCCTTCACTCCTTGCTGATAATCAGGAGAAATCATAGGTATTGCCTTCTTCTTATGCTGAACTGTCTGATGTAGTTTATTAAGAGTCACCATATTCACTCTCTGAGTCAATAGCACTGGATAGGTGTCTTTGTTCAGCAAGTTCAGAAATATGGCAGATAAGAACTTCCAAGAATCATCTTTGCTGTCCAGCTGTGTGGATGGTATCTGCATGGAAGTTAAGATATCTTGCTGTCTTTCCAAATGTCACCAAATGGCCAATAATATGTTGAATCTTATGCATTTTGACAATTGTCTGTCACGAAATCACCTTTATGGGAATCTTGTTCCACATCTTGATTTTAACACTGCAAACTGTTCTCATTCTCAGTCTACCAACGATTTTTGTTGCTTTAAATCAATATTACTTTCTCAATACTGACCTGAGGAACAATACTTAATCCCCAGTTTATTGTGCCCTCTAGTGGGAACCAAATGTAATTAAATTTGTTTTGATCGTTTCCCAGTTTTTATTTCCCCCATTGGAGCAGACATTACAGCGTATTATTTTGTCATGACTAATGGCTTATGAATTCATTAGTTGCTGTGGTGTAGTTATAATAGAGCTTGTGGTACTGGTTCCAAGCACATGCAACTCAAAGGTGGTCCATTTCAAGCATAGACATTTTTAATGCATTGTTAGAAAGAATTAAAGTGTTGCATACAGTCTCATACAATCAAACCTTGTCCATGTTCAAATACAGCAAGGCAAGCAAAGCACTTGGTTTGATTAGCATGACGGCAGCAAGCAAGTACACAAGCAGCAGTGGCGTTTAGCTGAATCGCATCGATTTTACATCGTAGTGCAAATAGGCTGAAGGTTGTGCAGAGGTTAAAAGAGATCAAAAAGCAGAGCTAATTCCAAGGTCAAAGGTTGTTGTCACAGGTCATATCACACAGTAGCTAAACCCTTGGAGTCAGGGTAAAGCAGGAAGCCAGAGAAAGTGCTGTCGTCCTCACTGCTGGAGTACACTCCATTCCAGTCCCTCAGTGTCTCCAGCCACACCTGGTCACCTTCATTCAGCTGAAGCAGGGCTAGGTTGGATGCCTGATCAATGTCTTGGCCGTATAGTGAATCACGTGTCCGCAGCTTCCGTGTCCCGTTAACAACCAGGGCAGCACGCAGGGGCCGGTTCCGCACGGTGATGTGGTAACTGAACATGTAGACCCCTGAATGGGTGACGTTGAACTTGCTGAGCACAGGGTCCCAGTGCCCTTCCCCGTTGTAAAGGATCTTATCAAATTTCACAGGCAGGCCTGGTGGAGGAAAGGACTTGCTGGGGAACAAGCCCACGCTGAAGGCAGAACGTACCTGCTCCACGCGCTCACCAGGTGGTCCTTTAGGGCCTCGGGGTCCTCGTGCACCTTTAGGACCTCTCTCCCCTTTCAGACCTGGCATGCCCCTTCCTCCTGGGGGACCAAGGGGCCCTCTGACCCCAGTCTCCCCTTTCCCACCCGGAGGCCCTGGCTCCCCTCTCTCTCCTTGGGGACCCTGTGAACCATCAGTTCCATTCACTCCGGGGGGGCCTGTATCACCTCTCGGTCCACGCTCACCTACATCACCTCTCTCTCCTTTATCACCAGGTAAACACACCCCTATCTCTCCCTGTTCACCTTTCTGACCCTTTGTCCCAGCTACCCCAGCGGGACCCATAGGCCCCTCTTTCCCAATGCTGCCTTTAGTCCCATTCTGTCCAGGCTCTCCTCTTTCTCCCGGGTCCCCTTTCAAACCGGGGAAGCCGCGTTCACCTTTCTCTCCTCTGGGGCCTGGGTCACCTGTGTAGAGAGGTTCTATTCTTTTAGCAATAAATAATTTAAAAAGAATATTTAGCAAACAAAGCTTTTCACTTTTCAAATGGTGATACACATTAGCCTACATACGTTTATATAGTGCAATTTTAAATAATGTATCTGATTCAGCCTGACTGAAACAGATTATCCAACACCTACACCACTTAGACATGTGGCTAGCTAGCTCTGGTAGAACACTGCATACCTTTGTCTCCTTGTTTCCCTGTGAGCCCAGGAGCACCAGGGTCCCCTATAGGTCCTTGTTCACCTCTTTCACCTGTTGAACATAAAAACAGGCATTACACATTAACAATGCAATGATGCTTTTAGGATTTTTAATAAAAAAAATATTGCCACATCATTATGGGTAGAACAATGGCATCCATAAAGTATTCACACACAGCAGGAAAACTTGATGAACAAACAAAAGAAACAGTCACCAACAACTGTACAAAATTGCCCTGCTGACATGCCCTGTACCTATATCGCCATTGAGTCCGTTGGCTCCAGGGAGCCCGTCTAAGCCTGGAGGACCACTGAGCCCTGCCACGCCCTTCTCCCCTGGCACCCCTAGAAAACAGAGAAGAGCAAAAGGAGGTAAAAATTATGACCAAGATCATGTAAAAGAAAAAAAAATCTTATTATTATCTTCTTGAATTGTCTTTACCTGGAAGGCCCCTCTCTCCTTGTGGTCCAGGCAGGCCCCTCTCTCCCATGGGCCCTACAGGACCTTTCTCTGGTGGGCAACATTCACAAAAGTTGAAGAAGCATTCGTTGTAGTCCAGGGTATAATTCCCATGGCTGCTCCCAGGGGGTGCTATGGAATCTGTGTGGAATTCAGTGGAGTAAGTATCACTGGAGTAGGTGGTGCTGTCTGTTGGGGACGGGGAGTAGGCGTCCATCATGACCTCAGTTGTCTCATCTGTATGGAGGCTGTTGGTAGGGGCTGGGGTTGTAGTGGTGGTCAGCCTGCCTCCACCGCTGCCCCCAGCTCGAGGAGGCTTCTTGGTGCTCTGAGGTTTGGGCCAGCGCGTGGTTCTGGCACTGGAGGCCAGGGTGGCCATCAGGACCACAAGGAGAGTGGTCAACAGGAAAACTAGGCGAATAGATGGCATACTGATGGCTTTGTACAATAATAATCTGTGAGAGAAAGGACTGGAAGTTAGCAGAGGAGTATACAAAACAGATCAACAACATGATGCAGTTTGCCACTACAACTGAGATGAATTATTAAAATGTTTTAGCACAAATGGAGTACAATGTGTTGAGCGTTGAAAGAAAAAATGACAAGTGCAGCTTACCTGCTGATATTGATGGTGTTAACTCTTCACTCCATCCCCTCCAATTGGTGACTGATAAAGGCTACTCCATTCCTTATATTGCCCGCAGTAGTCTAGTTTCTCTACCGTTAAGCCAATCAGAGAACAAGGGACAGAAAACACTGGGGGTTAGGGGGTAGGTGGGTTGGCAAGAACATATTACATGACTCCTAAGGGATAGGAAATAAAGCAGGTTGTATACAAGGCTAGACTTTATTCTTTGTGATATGGGATATGATTCCAGGGCCCAAGAGCACACACAATACTAAGATGCTGTTTCACACACATGCTTGCTTTGTACACAAACAGGAAAAAATATATAGCTACACACAGAGACAGAACACGTACGAACACACAAACCCAAACACACTGTAAGTAATGGATAACATCTCATATGAGAGTTACATAGAGCCGTGTGCAATACCTTGTAGTGAACACACCATTTGGCACCACCTCAAAGCAGAAAATGGCTCACCACAAATCCAGTGGGAGAAGGATCAATGTCCCAAAACAGACCCCATGGCAACATTGATCTAACCACTCACCTCCTTGATCTAACAAACGCAAAGAGCCCAGTAAATCCAGTAAAGCCCATGGAAATCCAGCACCACTGAACTTCACATGTCTCAGAATGCATTGTGGGTAGAATATCAACCTTTGACTTTAACTGTAAATGGCTGCTGGTTTGAAACCCCCCTGGTTCATTGCCAAGGTTCCACACAAAAACAAGGATAGTCAAGATATGTGGTAAAGTCACAGGTGAACAACTTAAGGACCACTAGACTCACCAAAAAGGCCAGTCCGATCACCACTGACACCTCCTGTTGTCTAACCCAGGTGTTCAAGGTTGTACTGTCAGAGTGCAGGTTCAGATGTGTGAGGACTAAAACAAAGAGGCCGAAGAACTCATTCACCCCTTCAGCCACTGCTGAGGTAAACAGATTGTAGCCATTGTAGCCAAACTATCACAATGTACTTGAATGATACATTACACAATGCCATTTTGTCTTATTTGATAATTGTGAGAATCATTCATGAGATGAGAGTTGACTGAGTGTCCTGACAGTTGATTGTGATTGTATGCGTATTTAATAATACACCGCAAATTTCCTCGTTAAGGACATTCAAGTTTTGTAATCTAATCTGGATTCTGGTTATACTAGGTTAGTAGGAGAATGTAATGGAGTAAGAAAACTTAAATTGACTTACAGTGATAAATATCTTATCTAATTCATCCAGTGGTGAATACTCTTTTTTTTTTAAGCAAAGTTTGAAATGCAAGAGAAAGCTAATGTATGCTTAACCAATTAAACATCCTTGTCCACCAAAGGCCAGCTGAAATGATCAGAAGCTGGAAATATGACACCAACTGTCCAAACATCAACATATTGGTGTAAATAATAGGACTAATGCACACTGTCAAAGGTGTATTACTCCAGAGAGCCACCAGGGGACTGTGGCTCTGGCTGAGCAATCAGTGCATTGACTGTAATAACCAACATCTAAACTGAGGCCTGTTACGGCATTGGAGAGACAATAATGTTGTATTTCAAGATATACTGTTCTGTTTTTTTCTATTGTTCTGTATTCTATTCTATTGTGTTGTATGTATGTATGTATTACCTTCTGCATCATTGTATTGTATTGTATTGTACTATATCGTTTTGTATTGTATTATTCTATTCTATTCTATTCTATTCTATAGGTACGTGGGCAAATGTAGTGCATTGTATGGTGTTTGAAATTGTAAAGAAAATAAATAATTGCTTGTGTAAATGCACAGATACATATATGGGCCATAATAGATTGTTATGATGGATAGTAGAAAAAGCATATGGTGCAAATTGGAAATATATATATTTAACGCGACTATAACAAGATATCGGGACATATTCTATGACATTACATTATCATTTGATACTCCAGCCACCCCCTATTGGCTTCAATGTTTTGCTTATCCATCACACGACTGTGCAGCTGCGCACTCTGTCGTCGCCGGACACACTTGAATGGGCCAATATCAAGTAAGCCACAATAAAGCAATGGTATGTCCGCTCACAAGTTGCAAAATAAAACCCTTATTGTTGAAGATTTTGTTGAGTAGTACAAGGTACGATGGTAAAAATGAAGATAAATAAAGATACCAATGTGTCTGGCTTTACGTTTTTTATTTTATGTTTGAGACTTTGTTTGTGAAATTTTGGCAGCCCTCTTGCTGACTTGACACCATGTATTGCACTGGTGCTCCCATTCTATGGACCTTTGAAATAGTTGTGCCACCACTATGGGTTGAATGGACTTTTTCAAAATAGTACATATCCTTCTATGTTTTGTAGTACGTTATATGTATCAATAACTTAAAGTTATTTTATTAGCCTTAGATTTACCCATCCATAAGATATTCTTCAACTTGGAAATACCATAAACTTGTTATACAACACAATATATATAGCGTCAGTACATATTAAAACTAATGATTTCACTGAGTATTTTGATACGACTTTTGTTCTGAACACCCAGTACAATACAGCCTCGCACAAAGGATGTACAGCCCTTTTCTGCTTTTATTTTGAAAGCAATATCGTCTAATTTCTGGTCTTGTTCTGGCTACCTCTGGCTAGCTTGACACAGCTCAAGAATGGAGGTGTGTATATCTGGAAAATTTCTTGTTGATGCGGAGCGAGGCACAGAGACTCAATAGATTCATATTCCAGAGAAGAAACGGGGTCAGTGGCGGAAAAGGAGGCCACCACCAAACCACGTCGTCGACTATCGCACCTCGGTGACTCCCAGTCACTCTCCGGGGTGGGTCTAACACAAAAAACGTCATTTTACAATGGACTGTACGAGATCGGCTCATCTCGGTGAATCCTCTTGCAGCTGCTGGTCGGAGATCCGGTTATAGGACCAAGACAGAACAACGAGTCAATGAGGGTGGCCTGTCAGCTTTTGTCCTGCGCCCCTCGGCCCACTGTCTGACATTTAGCTGTGCACTGTGCGTGCATGCCCTCAGAATAGAGCAGACAGGCCTCCGAGGACCACTTTTGATGTTCAAATACAATTTTTGTCAGACATTTTGGCAGTGAATCGATTTCTTTATTGTTCATTTGGGCGGATGGAGTGATTGCACGAAGGGGGAGAGAGACAGACCGCAGTTTGGTTGCGTGTGATGATAGGAGACACAATGACGCTCTTGTCTCTTCTGGGTCGAATCATGCGTTATTTTCTCCTCAGGCCGGAGACACTGTTTCTGTTATGCATAAGCCTGGCGTTGTGGAGTTATTTCTTTCACACGGACGAGGTGAAAACCATCGTCAAGTCCAGCCGGGATGCCGTGAAGATGGTCAAGGGGAAAGTGGCGGAGATGATGCAGAATGACCGACTGGGGGGCCTTAATGTTCTGGACGCAGAGTTCTCCAAAACCTGGGAGTTCAAGAATAACAACGTAGCTGTTTACTCCATACAGGGGAGGCGAGATCACATGGAGGACCGCTACGAGGTCCTCACCGATATCACCAACAAAACCCACCCGTCTATATTCGGGATTTTTGACGGCCACGGTGGCGAGGTAAGCCGGGAGGAAAAGGCTATACAAGGCCGTTATTACACTGCATTTCTTTAGACTTGTCCGGACCCGAAAATCTGCTCCCAGCAGCCAAACACTCATGTATGATCATTATGATAGGTTGTGGTGCTGCTGCTGCACACAAATGAGTTGCCAGCATCACTTGGATTCAGAGCAGGTATGGAGACAAGCAAGAGGTCGACTGGAGAAAGCATATAGTCTTAATTCTTATGCCTATATTTTATGTTCCAATAAAGCAAATCCACATTTGCGTGTAAAATCCACAAATATCTGTGCATGCTACACAACACTTAGGAAAAAGACGTATAGTAACCATATCATACATGTTAGAGAGATACTATACAAATATCGCAGCAAAACTATAAACTATACATAAAATCCCGTAAAATATTATAGTGATAACATAGGAGATCAAAGTCCCTTTTTTCGCTAGGGACACACACATAAACCCACTGTGAAATGGCATATTTACTCCATTTAAAAACAGAATAATTTGCTTCACCCCTCCAGTATTATATTCTTTTGTGTGTACACCTCCTTAGTTCAACTCCCAAGTCAAGGAGCACCCTTGCAAAGACCTTTTGTGTGTGTGTTTGGGTCGACTGATGGGTGTGAAGGTTTTGTCTTCCTTTCTTCCACTCTCCTTGTCAAGGGTCAGTAGATTCTCATGGCTGCCTGCAGACCACGTGTCCCGGGAACCATCTGTCACACCACTGTCCCCAGAGGTTCCAGTATGACACTTTAAATGAATTATACTGGTTAGGTTTGAGATTAAGAACCTTGTCTTCAAATTTCAGATCCTCTATTCTTTTTTCTTTATTAATGATGCACAAAAATATGTGTGCAGATCGCAGTTGAACCTGTGGAGATTCATACAAAAGCCAACCGCCAAAGGGAGAGAAACACACATTTTCTTCTGCCTCACTTGTAGGCTGCTTTGTCTGCCATTTTGGGAGGTAGAGGAAAGTACAGACAAAGTAAGAATCGTAATTGTGGAAGGTATAATGATAGAAGTGATATTATTTTGCAAATTTGTACAATCAAAAGCAGTTCTACTGTGCACTGGATTTAGAGTTTTTAAAGCTCTATTAAGCTCAGTTCTCTTTTAGTGTAATCATCATGATGATGATTTGTATTGGTTACCATGAGATTTATTGATAGTCTTGAAGTAAAGAAAGTCCTTGCTGCACAAACAGTTCTCAACCACACTAGGAAGTTAGTACTTACTCTAATGTCACTCTCTCTTGTTGCCATGTTACCAGGTGGAAGAGATGTTTTGGTGAAAAGAGCCTTGAAAGAGGCCTTAGACTGGTTTTGAGTGCTTGCCTGTATCATCTTAACTGTATGTCAGCCCACTGTGCAGGCCCTGTGCCATACAATATATATTTATACTATAGTCAATGTGTTATCTTTTAAATCATTTCTTAAAATAAGCATTTCTAAACTTGCTTTAAGGCTTTTGACTTTGATTTTATTGTTGTTTTATGTTTTGATTTTATAAGAACTTTTGGATATGTTTCCAAATGTTATCAATTTTATTTTACTATGAATAGTAAAACATCCTTGTTTTTGTGCCTTTTTGGAAATCTGTTTTAGCCAAGTTAGTCTACAAATGATGTTTAATATTATTATTATTAGTAGTAGTAGTAGCATATTTTGCCTATTAAAGGCCACATTTATTCAATTTCAGATTGTGTTCTTACTGGACCAGGAATACACAACACAACTCCTCAGATTACATGATCATAGAAACTTGACTGCAGTTTAAGAAGTAAACTGGTCCTAGAAAAGCACTCCTACTCTGAGAAGCCTTATAATCATGGCCCAGCGAGTTGGCTACAACCATGACCATCACCATAAACATAGGAAATCGGTTTGAGTGTCCAGTGACGACGCAGTGGTTGAGATCCCTGTCTCTCTAACTACACGACCCTGCCCGAATCTCCTTCCCTGTGACACACTTGCAGCCTCCCTCCCAGCTTTCCTACTGCCTTAAAAAACAATAGTTGTTCAAATAGCTTCAAGTTGGGTTGTTGTGGATGTTGTGTTCTGTTAGAGAGAGAGAGAGAGAGAGAGAAGAGGGTGGTTACCCATCTGGACCTCTCTGTCTATTCCTGTCCCATAATCAAATATTTAACCTTCCTGTCTGCCCTGGCATCCCTCTCTGCTCTTCCTCTCTCTCCTCTCTGTGTGTTCCCTCCTCCCTTTTTCCTTCTTTCTTTGCATTTGTGTCTGTGTGCCTGTGTGTGTGTGTGTGTGTGTGTGTGTGTGTGTGTGTGTGTGTGTGTGTTTGTGTGTGT
>OOFE01020528.1:9688-21185 GCA_900323365.1 Monocentris japonica | reverse complement strand
TCTGGACTTTTGACCCAAACTTGCCCATCACCACCAACCCACCAACCCAGTTACTCTACCCAACACAACGCCACTCACAATATGGAAACATTTAGAACCATTAAAATGAACACATTACATACATTTTAATACATTTTAATTTAAAAGTCAACATTTGGATGGATTATTCTGTATCGTACCATCTAAACAACCAGATGGTAGAATGCTGCTTTCAAGTACTCCTTGTAAGCTCCTACTTTTCAGTTTGAAAGTCATAAATTCAAATTAATTCAACTACATTTGGTCATAAATAGCAACAAAATGACTCTGCAACAAAAGTAGGTTTTTGGAGGAGAAATTGCACATCAGGTGATTTTTATATTGTAACCAATTGATGTATTAATTTATTTAGTAGCTAAACGTACATGCATGAAAATGAAACGTTTAACCTTTAACAAAAAGGGCAATAGAAACATACAACATTAGTTATTATTTATATAGAATGCCAAACATAAACATAATACTTCCCCCAAAGATCTGTAGATTTTCCCATTTACATCAGGGATTTATAGTTAGCTTTATCATCAGCCCTGAGAATAGCCAGAGCTAGAATCAGCACCTTTTAAATCACTGTATTCATCATAGGGTGGAAAGACATTAAAAAGACATATTTATAGAAGTTATTGGACCAGAGAACGACTGTCAGTCTTGTACCCATGACATTTTTCATTCCTGGAGATATAAGATGTTGGAAGTAGGTTACAAATGTTATAAGAGCCTCAAACCAAACTATTCTCTTACCATACCACATTTAGCCAAACATTAACTTTCCTCCTTGCTGATATTCACTCTTGAGTGCTGCAATGTATCAACAAAGCCAAACTTTGTTTTGTATAACACATTAAACCTGGCTCAAACAGTATTTTAAATACGTTTTCTGGTTTGTTTGTTCCATAGGGCAATACAGTGAGTGCCAAACATTTAGAAAATCATATGAAAATCTTTGAATTCTGTGAATGACCACTGACCTTACACATGAACAGCCATGGTGTGGTAAACTCCACTCATCTGGTTCCCCCCTAGCTGGTTAAAATAAACATAAGAATTAAGAATAAGAATTATTAAACTATTTCCTCTCATTGCTTTCTCTTCCTCTTTCAATCTCCAAGGCACAACATGTCTAGTAGCCCTGCTATCGGACAGAGAGCTTACAGTGGCCAACGTCGGGGACTCGCGTGGCGTTTTGTGTGACAAGGATGGGAACGCTGTCGCACTGTCACATGACCACAAGCCGTATCAGCTCAAAGAGCGCAAGAGGATCAAGAGGGCAGGTACATGAGGGCAACAATATTGTAATATAAAGCATAGATGTACTGTTTGCTGGGTTTGAAATTTGCAGTTCTCAGTTGCCATCTGTTGGGCTGTTTTGGAATAGCATCATATTAAACGCAGTACCAGATTTTGGTGTGCAAAATAGATACCAGCACTGTGGCAGGGGAAAATACTGTAGAAAGCTGTGTGATTACAAGTGAGCTTCACTTATCAATTCATCAAAATTGTATACAACATTTCAGAGGTATTTTAGTGTGTTTGGTGTAAGAATATGTGCATCAGCTATTTCAAGCTCAGCTTGACTTAGTTCACTAACACACTCATACAGTACGTGGGTGGTCCCATAAATGGTTTATAAGTACATTTGTGGGCCAAACCAAGTCTTTTTATTTGTACTCAATATAGCCAATGCATTGGCTGGGTTGTTTGGCCACAAATAGCCACCAAGAAAGTTTTCTTCATTACCAGATCATCAAATAGTAGTGAACAATTCAATTTTTATCTCTCCACTACCAGGAGGCTTCATCAGTTTTAACGGATCCTGGAGAGTCCAGGGAATCCTAGCTATGTCCCGCTCTCTAGGCGACTACCCTCTGAAGAACCTCAATGTAGTCATCCCTGACCCTGACATCATGACCTTTGACCTGGATAAACTTCAGCCGGAGTTCATGATCCTGGCATCCGATGGCTTGTGGGACGCCTTCAGCAATGAGGAGGCCGTGAGATTCGTCCGGGAACGTTTGGATGAGCCGCACTACGGCGCTAAGAGCATCGTCCTCCAGTCCTTCTACCGTGGTTGCCCTGATAACATCACCGTCATGGTGGTGAAGTTCAAGAGCGGGGCTGGGGGAAGCAGCAAGGCAGGGGAATAAGTCTGGGTCAGCTGGGGAGCTCACACTGCGATCATTGATATGTTTTGTGGTGATGTGGTCCCCCTCTCCTGAAAAGAGCAGCAAGTACGATACCACAGGAAGATTAGGAATTGAGGAAGACTAGAGCCTGACTGCTCTCTTTTGGACATGCCTACAAATACACACACTGACACACACACACACACACATACTGTATATACTTGAAGATGAAATTTGGTTTTCTTTGAAGTTTATTGATTGAAATACGGGCATATCCATCTGCTTTCACAATTATGAATGCATTCGAATACATACGTTCTCAAATAGTGGAGACACATCCACACAGTCTACACAGACACCAAGCAGCTCTCCTTTACCATCAAGGGGATTTATCTTAATTAACCAGCACACTTTAGACTGTGATTGATCTACTACTGTTTACTGTGCATACACATGTGCAGTACGGCTCCACTGGAGGCTTCTGCAAAGGCAAAAAAAACAGGTAGTGCCTGCCCGAGAATTGCTGTGTGACTAATGAAGAGGTATTTGAGAAAACTCCACCAAGCTTGCTGTGTTTTGATGATTCTCTCAAATATTTAACCAGGAAAATGACTCAAATGTAAAAAAAAAAAAAAAACCCACTCCAGTGGATCCATATCTTTATCCATCATAACACACACACACACAGTTCTGAAAAACAAACAATGCACTTTTGAGACTTTTATTTTTGTAGAATGATAAGTTCTTACATATCGGCTAATGTAGACACTGTATATATTCAATAATATAAGGGGGTTGTCATGTGTGTAATTTAGCTCCTGACTTTCACCGCTTGGTAACGCAATCTTCTGGGGCTCAATTACAATGGTCTTGCACCATCTGTATCAGGGCATGTGCTTTGGCTTATCCATGTTCCTGAACAAAGTACATTATGTATTATTGGACGCAGATGGTAACCTTTGACCTGGAAAGCACACAAAACATGAGGTGCAACAGACTGATTTACACACCTCTGCTATAAGAGACTGAGTAAAAGATGACACATCACACACACAGCTGCAACAGGAATGCTATTAGCTGGTACTATGATATGCTTATAAAGCAATACAACTGTGTAAGGACAGGGTCATGGTAGACCATACATGACTGACGACTGTTTTAAGTTAATCTTTTACCACTGTGTTCCATGATCTTTGCATCAATTGAGTTGAGAGAAGCCACAAGCCTTTCTTTATTTAACAATTTACCTTAATGCCTTATTTATTATTATGTTTGTTGGTGTGTCCGGCAGGTTGCCAAATCAATACAAATTCAGTTGTTTGTTGTCCTTCTGTACATGAGCATCAGTTTACAATAAAATACATACCAATCACTTTGACTTGAGAAGCAGCTCATAAATACACTATATACTTCATAGATGTTGAGTTGATGCTCGGGTTTTGCCAAACACACAATGTAAAAACTTTCTCTATGTAAACTATCAGTATTAAAATGACAAACTATTCCATGTGAAATGTATGTTTCCCTTTCTTGCGTGTCATGTCTGTTTTTATCATGTCATAGGTCTGCCTGTTAGTTTTTACTTTTAGTGGAGCTCAGGCCTTGTGTAACTGTACAGCATGCTCATAATATGGCAAACCTTAGGTTTCTGTTTCAAACCAAGTATAGCTTTGACCCCTGAACATTAACTTCATATTTACTGTTTTCATTAATTACTTTTACATTTTACTATAGCCCTAACTTCATCCACTCTTCACATTGTACACGTTCACACCGAGGCCTAAATACAATCCTCTACTGCCACCCAGTGAGCAGTGTCACTCGAGCAGTTGGGCGTTAAGCACTTTACTCAAGGGCACATCGGTGGTAGATGTTGAGGATGGGGAAAGTGGATCACCCATTCTCTTTTCCCCTAACACCATTTTCCCAGTCGATCCGGGATTTGAACCTGCAGCCTTCTGGTCACAAGCCACCAGCCCTCTCTACAACCTGTTTTAAATTATCAGTGAGCAACAGTCACAAAACCTGAAGCCTGAAGATCACAAGGGAACAAGAAACAACCCGTGACGTCTTCAGAGTGCTTCTGGGATGCCTCCGATGGTCCTCAAATAGAAAAAAATCTGCAAAGTAACCCAAGACCGCTGCAACCTACTGGCAGGGCCCAACAGCCGCGGGTCGTGCTGGGTGATGCCAAGTCGTTCGTGACGGTTTGTGCCAGGTGGGGCGCCTCAGAATAGCACGGACATTGTAAAACATAGACTGGCTTAAATACGAGGAGTCGTGTTGCAACTTTCAACGGTGCCCAATAACCACAACTCCAAGCGCGTCACTCTTAGGTTTACGGGAACATTTTAACCCTGATTTTGACACTTTATAAGTGAGTCAGTAACGCGTATCATAGGCTACCACTGGCACCAGTAGAAGAAACTGTTGACATTTTCGCAAAAGTAGGCTATACACACTGACTTGTTTTTTTAATAGACTTAGTTCTTTTAAAAGAGTATTTGGAGTTACATTTCAAACAATGGGACAGCATGGCTCCAAATCCTCCATAGAAGCACGGGTGCTTTTCCAGCGCGTTGGCGCACCGGACAAACGCTATTCGGTGTATCAGGAAATGAACGCATCCTCTACACCTACCTCCACCATCCGCTTTCAGCAGAAAGTGATCAGTCGGTTGGCCATACATCACTCCACTGGCCGCACACAAGAGAAAACAAGACCCCATTTCGGGCACCATAGCCGCTGCGACACCGGGGGACTGGAGTATGTGATGGATAACCCGACCGGCGGCGTGTGGGTGAAGCCGAGAGAGAAATGGAGAAGATCCTGATATAACAAATAAATCCACGGGTTTAATGCAAACGAGTCTCTCTTCTTGAGAAAGTCAAGCACTTGGCGTGTCCTGAAGCTTGGGTCCTGTAGAGCAGAAGGACGCCGCTGAAGTGCGCCTCCAATGCGCAACACTGCAGCGTGTGGGAACAAGGTGGATGACCCGGAGGAGATGGTTGGACTGGACATTGTAATTCCTTGATTTAGACGCAGTCTATTTATAAGACAATCACATTTATAATGTATTATTGCATGAGAGAGAAAACGGAACGAAAATATGAGAGGAACCAAGTTGAAGAGTGCCATGTCTCCTTGCACTGTCAGAAAATGTGTTTGCTTTGGAAACATGAGTTGTTTTGCAGCATGATTATGAGCCATTTTGGCTGTGTTCATGAGCATACAAGATGATTGTTTTGATTGGATTATCAATGCGTTTTGTTGAAGAAGAAAGTAGAATCCAAATGAAGGAGGCGAGCTTTAGTCAGTTTAGTCAGTTTAGTCAGTTTAGTCAGTTGACAGTACTCATTATGGGTAAACTAATTTTATAATGGGTAACCTCAGCTGCTCATCCATATAAGTTGGCCATTGTGTTTTGTAAACACAACAGAGATCTCATTTAGGCTGACAGTTTCAAAGATTACAAGGTGAAGGAAATTTCACCACAGCAATATGGCTGACTTTCAGTTGGATAGAATTCCTAGACTTTTTGTGATGTATTGGAGGGTAAACCCACCAAGTTTTTTTCTACCCTCCTTTTCATTTTATCATTATACATTACATTAGTATGTACATATTACATTAGTATGTAGTTTTCTGAAATGTTTTCTTAAACTAGAATAGATTTTTTATATACATTGGTGGTTGTTTGGCTTATGATGATGACTGACTAGTTTGTCCACCTTTTTATTGAGGCCTATATCGCTACATCACTTTATAGACTGTTTCACTTGTCTAACTGAAACGCCAAGCTTTATTTCCTAGGGGTTTATGGCTCCCTTGTTTTTGACAAGCTTTAGAAACGTTAAGGAGATTTGGTCTGAGGCAGTGATGGCGGGTATGAGCTCACAACTTGCAAACTGTGAAGGGGGAATATCACAGGCAAACAGTTTAACTATCTGCATCTTGTCCTGAACGTCTAACACCTGCACAATATCTCCTTTATCGTTTAGTACACAGAGGAGGCCAACACTGGTTCAATGAGTGTACATTGTATTTCTTTCTTTCTTTGGCCATGTGAAGCCTGGATATTGTTAATTATTGTGGATCACGGGATTGTCACCACTTACTGATTGCCATTCACAATGAGTTGATACCTTCTGTTTTTCAAGTACGACTGAATTGTAATGATCTTCATGTCAATGATGTGATTAAACTTCCCCCACTGCTTCAGATTGGATTTTGAGGCAAATGATTGCATGCTCCATACTGCTCAAGTTACTGTACTGAAGATTACTTCCTAATCTTCCTAATTTTAGTCCTATTTTTAGAATGGGTTTTATTTTTAGATGTAAGGAACTTACATCATCTGGCGTTTACAGCACCCATGTGCTCACCAGTACTGGTGAGCACATGGGTGAATGAATGAACACAGTGCATGTATTTAGTGGATGAATAAAGTGGATGAACAATGAGCCTTAGGGGCAATGATCCACTGACCTAATAAACTTACTTGGGGTGTCCTCCGTTATAAACTTTGACCCCTAGTGTGGTATCTTATCTGCCAGTGCAAGGTTTATAGTCGGTGTGTAATAGCTTACCTAGTAACTCCGGGTAACGCACTAGGTAAACATCAAACACTAGCACCAAGAGTGTGTGACAAAGAGTAGCCTATCCCACTTGAGCTGACTGTCCTCCTCTTGGGTGCCATGGGCCAGCGGGGATCTAAACAACGGGAGGCCCGAGTTCTCCTTCTGGGCCTGGACAACGCTGGCAAATCGACGGTCCTCTACAAACTGAAATATAACGCATGTATTAATACCGTCCCTACCATTGGTTTCAACGTGGAAATGATTGAGGCGAGAAACAACAGGCGGAACATCACCTTAACCGTGTGGGACGTTGGCGGTCAGGAGAGGATGCGCCAGCACTGGAAGAGTTTCCACCAGGACACGGCGGCTGTAGTGTTTGTTGTGGACAGCTCCGACACGCAGCGTCTGGACGAGACCCGTCGAGAGTTGAAGTACACACTGAAGAGTGAGCATCTGCGGGGACGTCCGGTGGTCGTCCTCGCCAACAAACAGGACGTCGGTGGAGCATTGACCGTAACGGATATAACGGAACGGCTTCATCTCATGAAGTTATGTTCAGGTCGGGATTGGTTCGTTCAGCCTTGCTCTGCCTCGACGGGATTCGGGCTTGAAGAGGGCTTCCAACGGGTGGCCCACATGCTCAGGCTCCCATCAGACTCGGAGACGATGAGAGACAATATCAGGGACACAGTGCACTATCTCAGGTCGAAGTAAACCACACCCATGGGTTTAGAAGAGAAATTAAGTTTTATTTATATGGAAGCTGTTATAGTTGGAAACATCTGACATGATATAATTTAAACGCACTTCAAATAACATTGCCCCAAAATCCAAGCTGCTATGCACAATTATATTAAACATTTTAGCATAATAACAAGCCCAATTTTTCATTGCTTGAGTTGAAATGAGAATGTTGCAATTATGTGCACCTTTTAAGCACAATGTGGACTGATAGCTTAGAAGGATATAAATTCACAGCAAAACTAGAAGTCCCTATAGGAATATTATAGTGATACTATGGGAGATAAAAGATGTCATAAAGTACACCAAGGTCATTATAAACTCACTATTGAGTACCGCAGATACACAGTAAGTCATCATAGAATTACTATAGGAATATTAGTGATTTTTCGTGAGGGATAATGTAACGTATATAATATGTACATTAATTCTATGCACTATTCTATTATTCTATAGCACCTTACGCATATTATGGGAAATTATATTGTGTTATCTCACATGACAATTGCCTTCATTCATTCCAAGCTTGGGTTCATAAAGTTAGATTATCTCACTGATTTCATCAATATCAGCAAGGTATTGAACTAAATATACCAAAATAATCGTTGCATCTGTCATAACATCGCAATGACAAAGTTAAGTGCATAAAAGTCTTCTTGACTTGAAGACGGCTGTGGCGATCCTCTTGTAAGAGCGTCAGGTCACTAAAGCTAATGGCAGAGCCCCTGCATCTTATATATTTTGACACCCAAACTTTGAGACTCACTTAAATGGACTGAATTCTGGGGCCAAGTGGAGCAATGACTGATGACTGAAAAGATATTTGATCGATGTGATAAATTTAGGCGTAAGTCACCAAACTGTCTTGCACAGAAGCACAACATCGGTCCTGAATGCCTTTTAGATACGGCTTCAAAAGAAATTCCTGGGGATTTCTGCTTGATGTTGGCTCTGCATTATAATGATAGAAACTACAAGGTCAGATTTTGACTCACTTCGGCTAAGGTTTGGCGAACGTCCATATCTTGCTACACGCCCATGTCATGTAGCTTGTCCCTGCAGCGTGGTGTTCTCCGGCAGACCCCTGCAACCATCCCGCACCGTCTCTTCATACGTCGGCAGCTGTTTGCATTCATCATATGTGGGCAACTGAGCAGTTCCGGCTGGATCAGCCAAACTGTGCGATGTAAGGCTCCCCATAAGGGGTTCTTGTGATACAGTAGCAGTTGGGTGCCGACTGTGGGGTGGGGTGTGTCGCCTGGATCTGGAACATACCATTCTCTGGACAAAATAGCCCAAGGCGAAGAGAAGCAGCAGAATAAGCACCCCAGAAAGTTTGCGGGTGACCATGGCGATGTTGTAGTAGGTCTTGTCCTGCCTGCAACAGGAGATGGTAGCAGTATCGTTCCCTTGTGTGCAGCAGATTTGGTTATCCCGACAAAGATCTTGTCCACATTTTTGGATCGAAAAAACTGTTGTGCGAACAAAAAAACAAAACGTAAAGGCCAGCGTTTGACATTTGAAGAAAAGCATTTCGTTCTAATGTCCAAAGGGAGGGACCGTTCCAGTGAACCTGGGTGGCAAGGCTGGAGAAACAGGATGCACACAAGAGTATGCATGCAACACGATGCATACTAGGCTGCAAAATGAGTTTGGTTGAAGCGCTGACGCAGTGAGCCATCAACAGCCACGGCTGGCCCACAGCAAATATTAAAGAATCTTTTGGCAAAACAAATTCATTATCATATCACGTGCTCGCATTATAGTTAAATCAAATCACATTTTTTACTGCACGTACACTGAATATTCAGTATTCAATAGTCACTAGATGAAATACTACTCAGACAGCTTTATGTGCATATCCAATATGGCCCGAAACAATACATGAATATGCTTGTAATCAAACACTAAGTGCTATTAAGCACTTAGTGGAAATATCGATGCCATCTAGCTGATCGAAAACACAATCCTGTACACAATGGCTTATTCTGAGAGTTACATCATTTGAAGTAAACAGGCGGCGCCGAGGAAATCGATCGGTCGTGTCGGAAGCACCAAGAACTTAGCCATGATTAATGATAATCGACGCACTGGGAGGGGTGGAGGGGGTTTTGGAGGGAGTGTGGCCAAAGAAGATGAAGCCATTGGCTGTTTCTGGACCATGGACAGCACTCAACACACTCATGAGGAAGACAGCCGGGAAAACAACAGGATCTGGGCTGCACTTGTACCAGGGGCGCTGTCCCTGGTGCTGAAGCAAATACACCCAATACACCCACCCACACGAGCATGTTCTAGCTGACGAAAACACAAGGCATTGTCATTTCCATTGATAACGTCGCTTCGTACATATTCAAGGGGGTCGAGTCAGGTCTTCCCCGAATCGATTGCACGTGTTTGGGCCACCTCCATTAAGACTGAGTAGATTGTGTTATGTTGTGACTAGCGCTATGGAAACTACGGGCGAGGTAAATGTGCCCTGACCATGTCTATCAACATGGCATTTATTAAACATCTGAATTCCGGGCTTTGAGTAAAATGCTACAACGTACATGCAGCAGCCAGTTTCCTGACTCAAAATGACCAGTAATAAGCTGGTTTAGGATTCCTTTGATTCATTCTATTACAAATAAAACTCCAAAAGTTGCTATACAAACTATAAAAGCCAAGTAAGCCATTACTTCAGAGAACTGTGACTAATAATTTTACTGGATGTGGCATGCAAGGCCAGCATTGTATATTGCATCATACCCTGACAAGGTTTAATCAATAATGTACCTACATGATGAGCAGGTTGTGGGTGGTAATGGAGGGAAGTGCTCACTAATAGTTAAAATGTCTCCTTTTCCCAATGTTTGAAAATAGCTGACATTATCTGAAATGGATCTTGCAGACAGAGTCAAAAGGATAACACACACACACACACTCTCCTATTGTATGGGTCAAATGAGTTTGAGTGCTCAAAACCCAACATAAACTAAACAGTGTATACTAAACCCCTGAAATTCTTGATCAAGGTCTATAGGATGTTGAAGAGCTTTGTATAAGATCAGATAGGGAACAATGAAAACATCACAAGCGTCCAGTTTCCATGGAATTTGCCATTTATAGACTAAATAGCTGCTAAAAAAAAAACCCAACTATGTCAAAGTGGTAAAATATTTATTGAAACAGGTTTGTCATGTGTACAGAAGAGTCACAGAAAATACTTTACAAAATCTGGAGAAAATCTGTAACTTTCCTTTCAAAATGTTGAAGCACAGGCCAGCAAGTTAATTTGGCTGTCAATGAAGTTTACTTACTGCAAACCAGGCAAATCCGTATTCAAATAAGACTGCATCTTCTACAACTGGAATAACATCAGGTGTATTCACAGCAATGTCTGATTCATTAAGTGTTTTCTGTCTGTGGGGCTTCCAGGACCTCTGGGGTGCCTGTTAATGTGTCTGCTGGCTTTGAAGGTGGCAGCGACGAAATCTCATGTTTCTGCCTCAGCACAGTCTCTGCTGTGGTATTCACATTCTCAGGTGGTGCTGTTCTTTGGGCGGGTACTGTTGTGGAAGCAGTTGGCTTTGTGACAACTTCACTGGAAGGCAGGATGACAAGGGGTCCCAACCGGGTGGCCTTAGTAGTCTCTGGAAATAAACACAATGTGGCGTCTCATTGACAAACTTTGGCTGCTTTACACTTACCAAACAAAGTTTAAATCTGTCTATGAGGTTAATTTACATTGTGCTTAAACTGATCATATAAAACATTGGGTTGAATAAAGACTTAATATCTTTAATATCCAATTGAGTTAATATCAGTTATGCCCACCTGCTCCTCTCTTCATCACTCCAGCAGAGGAAGAGTATGGCAAAGGTTTGTTGGACTGGTTCTGGTGCGAGCCTGGATGGATACGAAAATAGTTGGCTGGGTGTTGTTTGGGACTGTCCTGTGTGGTCATGGCAGGCCAGGTTGTGGTGGTCCTTATGGAGGGTTCTGTGGACTGAGGCTCCTTGAACCGCTGGG
>OOFE01020527.1:0-10403 GCA_900323365.1 Monocentris japonica | reverse complement strand
GGGGGTGGAAGTGCCCTGGCGCACACGCACACACACACACACACACACACACACACACACACAGGGAGATATATTAGCCCTTGGACCCCCGCTCTCTCTGATACACACATACATGCACAATCAAAATCAAAATCACACCTGACACCGTGATACATACACTATCAGACATTCTAAGACTTCAGGCACAAGTCTGGAAGAGTGTCCTTGAAAAGCAACTTCGTTGACAGTTTTTTTAAAAAAAATTCCTATCAACTTCTCCAGAGCAACAGACAAACTCTCCCTTAGATCATATTGGCATTGAGCCTCCCATTGGCTATGCTACAGCAATCATCAAGCAACACACACACACTCGTCAAATTAACTCTCCTTCCTTGTGATGTGACTGTGAGGACGGATTCCTATTCATGTAAGCCAGCTTTGTGTGTGCGTGGCTGTCCATTATCAATCATGCAAACATGGGCCAATGAACCGCAGTGAGCATGAAATATTCCCGCTTGCTGTAATTTTTCAAGGATGGACGGCAAATTAAAAACTATGCAGTATTCTTGCTCTGCAAGACAAATAAAAGCAGGATTACAATGTACATCAACATAAAATGTTTTTCCTATTTAATGTAAAATAACATATCTTTTATGTATACATTTAAAAATCAAATCTGAGCAATTTATGACTTCGACTGGATCTACCCCACTCAACTTCCTGATTGTTTTTTCAAACACGGCAGGGCTTATCTGCGGATTAAGATGAGCATTGCGTTGAGTGAGTCATGGCGATATGCTTGTCATTTTCCCTCCTGTCTAGAATGACAATTTTAGTGAATACTCAAAAGCCCAGTGGGCTCTTTTGTGTGTTCTACAAGGGAAATTGTTCCTGGGGAGAATTTGTAAGAAGTGCATTATGCAACACATGGTACATCAGTAGAAATAAAAAAACAAGAAATCACAAAAGTCACAAAATGTGCCTCATCTGCTTTCTGAAAAAGAAAAATAATCAAGTCTAATTCCCTCTGACAGATGCTTGCATCACTACTTTAACCAAATTCAAGAAGTACTCATTTGAGCAAATGCTTTTCTTTGCACTTGCATGACAACTTTTCATTTTAGTAAGTAGTAGCATGTATAAACTCTTATTAGGAAAACAATTACATTTTTAATTGTTCTGGGGCACTGAATGCAAAAACTAAAGTACAGCCTCATCTATTGCGACCTCAAATGTTCCAGACAATAACGAAGACGGCAACTCACTTATTCCACACAGGCTATCTTTCGCAGCGAAGCTCTGAGACTTTCAACCTACCTAGACAGCGATGTGTTTGGACTAATGAGGTGAAAGAATTGTCTTTGTCATCAGAGAGGCAGAACCAAGGTTGCTGTGTCTTTGATTAAAACAACAACCGAAACTTTATTTGTGACACGGTTACTTGATTACAATCAAACAAAGGGGAAGGTTGAAAAGACCTTTTGAAAGGGAGCGGTGTAAAAAGCGAAGCCTTTTGGGGTTATCGTGTGGAGATGAGCACGACGAAATACTGGCAGCTTTGTTGGTTATGGCTGCTGTACAGTATCCTGACATGCTGTAACATGAGCTTTGGTTCCCATTGTTTCTGAGGCCATGAATGTGTGCTTTAACCCAGCCCGGATAATGGTCTCACACATGAGAAAGCTGGGCTGATAAAGGCCAGAGTGGATATTGCGAAAACCCTCTGAATAATGAACTATGGCCCAGCATTCAGAATATGTCATAAGTACACAAATGTTATAGAGGTAAAAAGATAGCGTTTCACTTTAGCGTGGTTAAATCCATTGACTGAAAGGTGCAGTAAGTAAGAATTGTACTGCCCCATATGGGGGTTGTAGATCAATATCAATGACTCAATGATCACTTGGCCAGGTGCTGAGATTTACGGCTTTCAAGACTCCCTTTCTGGCCTGGAGCAAAAACTCCCCGCCCATTGGACTTCCAAGACACTCCCGATCTCCACCCCCTTGCCACCTACCCACATTTTCATTTGCCTTTGCGTGTTAATTACAGGCCACCGTCGGCTGTGCCAGGGAACTATCGACGCTGCAAATTCTTGGTTGGCGTAGAGGTCTATAAAACTCAGATTACTTAATGCCTGTTGTAGTGACTCTGCAGAGTGACAAAGTGAAACAAGGGGACAAAGGGTGAAACTTTCTGACTAAGTCTTTCGTGTTTCTGACTATGGGGGACAGATGGCAAATCAGTATAAAATCAGTTTCGCCCGGGGCTCCCAAAAGCTCAGGTGCAGCGATCCAAGGGTGGTTAATTGGCATTTCTCATCGGTTTTTCATTGAATCATCACTTTTTCCACCTGCTTCTTGTACACTAAGTGCACGTTCACAACAAGCGTGTTTGGAGCGGATCATTTGAACTCTGGAGTGTTGACTTTAGTTATATTTGTTAGGTCAGGTGAGAACAATGCCATTCAAACTTGCCATTCAAATAACCGCAACGAGACGCCTGAAGATTTGGGTTCTAGTCATCTTCCAAGAGAACTGTGATGCTGTTTGTTAGGAGTGAGAATGTAATCCCAATCAACTACAGGAAACGCCCCAAAATGCAAGGTTTCACGGGTGTAAGGAGCCTGATGTTGACATCTGATAGCCAGCAGTTCCTCATGCTTAGAAAGCCTAGCATAACAATACGTAACGAGGGAATACAGCAGTCTGGACTTATGCTCAAATTCAGCTATTTCTTCATATTTACAAGCCATGGTTCAGTTCTAATTGGGCAGTGTGAACCTAAATGACCCAATGCAACAAAGTATGGTTCTGGCCAAAGAAAACAAACTGTAGGTGTGATCGCTCTTTCACTGTGGCATTTTCACTGTACCATTCAGAGCCAGCCATGAGCTGCGACAGACTTACTGCTCAGCCATTGTAGAGCAGCATCTGCCCTCAATCATATAGGGCTAAAGGTGACAAAGAACTGCCAGCAGAGATGCTGTGCAGTATGGCTCATCAAGCGATCACTGGTGTGTATGAAAAGGTGTTGAAGGGAAAGCCACAGAAACCAAAGGGGAGCGTAATAAATGCATCCAGCATATATAGAAGGTGCTTTGCGGCAAGTAGAGAATGGGTCATCTGGCCTCTGTATGTACTATTTTACCAAAGAGGAGGAGGAAAGACCACAGCACAGCCACTCCGCCCCCCATCGCTCCTTGCGCAAGAAGCTTCGAGCCAACTCAGTACGAAGTTACCTGGCCGCCGTTTAAAGAGAGCCGCTTTAACTTTGAGAGAGAGCTGCTGCACTGCATTGCTCGGAGAAAAAGCGAGAGGGAGAGAAAGAGGGGAGAGAGAGAGAGAGAAAGCATCTGGATTATTTTGGCCCTTTGAACGTAAACAGCATGCAGCATGGCCGTGATGCAACAGCAGGAAACAAGAGGGTCACCGCACTGTTTGAAGTGTTCCCACCACTCAAAGAGGGAGACGGGCCCTCTGCTGCGCCACAGTGGACCTTTAATCTCTTCGAGGTATTTCTCAGACACTTTCAAAGAAATGGAGGAAGACAGAGGATGGAAAAAAAATGGTGTGAAAAAGGATGGCGTGGGGTAAAAAACAAAGAGGAGGGGGGGACGAAACTGCACAGCAAAGCACATTTTTTTCCCCAACTTTTGATTTCGCCACAGGTGGGAGGGCGAGATGTTTAAATGATTCATGCACCAAGGTACACAAATGATTTATTTAGTGTTGATCACAATCATTAATAAAGCGAGGGAGGGGAGAAAGAGACAGAGGGAGAGACAAACGAGTGCTGTTTGTCATCTACATTAATCAGCCTGATCTCTTTGAGTTTGCGGGGCTGGGGGATTGCGGGCAAGATGAAAGGGTGGAAGAGCAGATGAAAGACAGAAACAAAAAAAAGGTTGAAGAGAGGTCGGCGCCACGAGGCTCTACATATTCCTATAGACTTTAAAGCTCCGATTCAGGATTTGCCCAAGTACCTCGAGGTGTATTCGCATCGATTCTTGACTCGCCAGTGAAAAAACAAGCTTTCGTAATCAACAAAATTCGGAGAGCTTTTCAACTTCCAGCACGCAAATTGTTTAATTGTGAGTTCTCTCCTGTCCCACATTTACTTTTGCGTTTTTATATAGTTCTCATTAATTTCTCTATTTCCCAGGCAGCAGTATGTGTATTTACCTTTCGCAGAATTCAGATGGAGAATGTTTTCCAGCCAGTGCTGCATGCACTTGATCGATTGATTGATCGATCGATTGAGTGTACGCATGCCCAAGCCCAGGTGCCGGGTGGCTTTCTGGTGTGTGTGTTTGTACATAGCATCAATATCTTCTATATTTAAGACATTGATTGTCTCCTCCGAAGCATTTCTAATATGACTAGGTTTTCTTTCATTTGACACATCATTTGGCACTGACGTCACTGTCTAATCTTGTCTTCCCCTTTGTTTTTCTGTTTTTCTGTCAGATATTGTCACCCTGAGATTCTCTATTTCTGCTCTGTGCATTTTGCCCTGATGTCTATTCTAGTACCCTATGGATTTCAATTGATGGTAATCATAAAATAAAATGTAACTTTTAATTTCAGTAACATTTGGTGCAACCTCATATATATCAAGGGTGAGGAGTTTTTGAGGCAGACGTACAACGTTCAATATCCGCTAGACGTTGTGTACGGGTAACAAAGGCACTCGTATCATTTACAAGCACACACAGCTGTGTGTAATCATAGCAATCAAAAGAACTATTGTCTGAATAGTGGCAGGGGTCACAAGGCGATCAGTGGCAGGCAATAAAAACCTACAATTACGCTGATTAGCAGTAATAACTTAAGTAACAAGAAAAAAAAAAAAAACGGTTCTGCCGCTTTTCATTGCAGCACACAACAATAGGTTATTTTTGGCACAAAATGAGAAGATGCGCTTTCTCTCGGCACTGAATACCACACGGAATCAAAAGGAGAAATCAGTGCTTTCCGGCTCATTGAATCACAGAAAGGAAATTATTTTACTAATCTTTTCTTCTTCTTACCAACAGAGACATCTGAGAATGTGCGAATTAGGTTAAAAGTACTAAAAGCCATGGAGGCCCTGCCTCGCATCTTACAGGACTGGAGGATCTGCTGCTGGTATCTGTCTTGGTGCCAGATACCACAGGACACCTTCAGAGGTCTTGTGGAGTCCATGCCTCCAGGGGTCAGAGCTGTTTTGGCGGCACGAAGGGGACCTACACAATATTAGGCAGGTGGTTTTAATGTTATGGCTGATCGGTGTAGAGTCTACTGGAGTTAGTTTGCACAACACAGTCAAACAGAAGTCAGCTCGCTATACAGAATGCTACTTTCCGATCACAAAGGGACCACCTGTTTACTTTCATGGGCAATTTGCCAAAGGAGGGGGCGGGGGCGTGTGCGTGACACGAGCATGAATGTGCTCCACCCGCCGGACAGCTCGGGGGGGTGTGCTGTCTAGCCAACCGCTCACCTCTTATTGGAAATTAATGATTTTTCGGGCGGCGATCGCTTACTGTAAGAAAAGCCCCTTACTCATTGGGAGAACTCTTACTCTGGGCCTAGGAGGAAGTGCTGCCATGCAAAATCTCTACTTCCGCCACTAGTCCTGGTGAGAATACCTTACCACGCTGAGCTTTTGCCAAAAACGTCGCTTGACCACACGGTTTCACGCTTCAAGTCACGAGGAACTGGCATTTCGATGGTGTCTTGCTTCTGTAATTTGTAATTTCCCATTGAAACAGGATGTTGGGGCGGGACATAATATGGGGAGGGACTGGACTGGATATGGATTGGACCATATGTATGCCTACTGGCATGCAATGAAGTAACCACTAAAAATACACAGTTTTCGGGGAAGTAAAAGTTTCAAGTCTTTCTGCAGGGTTTTCCATGCAGCGGGGGCAGAGATCATGAAGGCTTTCTTCCCAAACTCTGCTCGAGCTTTCGACAGTCAGCAAAAACAACTCCTGAGCTCCACATTTCTGACTAATATAGGTACATAAGTATGAAGGAAGCGTTCCCAGAATGGCCTTATAAATAAAGATAGACCAGTGACTAAGCCCTACGGGTGGACAGAGATGGCCAACCAGCCGTAGCATGCAAGGTACAATGATGACTCAGGGTTTTACAGTTTGAAACAAATCCCAGAGCACCTTGATAAACTGTGTCTGACATCCGAGGGCACTGGGCTGATGCATTCATACGAAACAAATCGGCATAATCGAGTGCTGGTAAAAAAAACGTGGCAACAACCAACCGTTTCCTAGACTCAAACCAAAAGCAACGTTTGTTTCTGAAATAAAACCTGTTTCATCGATTGAAATCCCCCAATATTTTGAAAATGACCCCACCACAACCTGCTTCCTTTTATCGACTTCCGATGCAAAATCGTGAGAAGTTTGTTGGTTTGTCTCTCATAAGGTGAAAAAGTCCTTATGACTTTAAAAGCTGCCCTGTATGACTGGAGCATTTCTAGTACTTGTTGAGGTAAGCCACTCATTCACTTTGCCCAACCACATATACACAGCCAATCAGGGGATTCAAACCAGCAGCCTTTTGGTCACAAGCCTGCTTCTCTTACCTCTACCACCAAGCCATCTTTTCATACCAAATGACTCAGGAATAAGCAATAAGAAACTGACGAAAATGGTCCCCTTTCCCATTCAGGAGACTATCTTGAGCTGATGGAGCGAGAGAGACTAAATTTACTGTACCCGGGCTGAAAAAGTTCCAAGAACTCTTGGCCTCGGGTATATCGACTGATCTTTATGGCTGTCTACTGACTTGCATGCCTCCGTGAACATAATTACACTAATCTCCTGATGTTATAGCAAATACAAGCTTGCAGGAGATAATAATCTTGCATTTAAAACATGAGTCAGTGGGCCTTAACTGAGATATATTTTATTAATTGACCTTTTTACATCTTCAATAAAGGCTTAGTGCCAACTTACCTGCTCTTAGGCAGTGTGTCGCTCACATGAAACAGTTGCATGGCTATCTTCCTAAATTCACTACACTTTTGTCCCTCGCAGTGTTTTCTAACTATAACGTGCAATTATGAAGATTCAACGAATGTTGGCACGCTCTGTTCTTTGCACTTACTGTAGGTCCCTCTGCGTGAGAGCGTCAGCCTGGTGCCCGCAATGTAAATGTAAATGCGACGTGGCAACGGCGCCTGAGGGGATGCAGCAGTGTTTCGTAATTGAATGCGAGTCTGAGGGCACTTGGGCATTTTATCTTATTATTTAAAATGCACATAGTTAGAAACGTACAAACTATTTGCCAAACATGCCGAGAGGAAGACAGAGCCATTACTCTGTCCTGTTGCAGCAGATTGTTTGCCCACTGTGCCCAATGCATAATTCATGTTTTAACATCAACAATAGAAAAATAAAATGGCTGTACTGTATTATTAGCATCCTACAGAGAACTTGTGCCTGAGACGTTGCCATTATTGTTTTGTTTTTTTATTGAGGGAGCATTTGCTCCCTTTTAGCGACACCCTTCTTGACAGTCATACTTGTACACCTTCACATCTGGGAGATGCCCAGCGCAACCACCTTTTCTCGTGGCCACTGGAGCAATTGGGAGTTAAGTGCTTCACTCAGGAGTAGCTGCCTCAGTGGTAGTTGTTGGGTGGGTGGTTGCAACTGTCAAAATCCAACGGACAGCGATAAGGATTCTCAACCAATTTGTCTCCGTTCCTGAAAAGGTGATTTTTGCACAGATGGAAAGATTGATGGAAAGAGACACTGATGGCACATTCACGGCAAACAATAAAATTGACCTTTTATGGTTTGTGTGTGTTTGCGAGCTTGGCGCGGTTACAGCAACGGTCTCCCATATTGCTCGAAGGCGACAAGGGGCTTACTTGATTTACGTCACCAAGCAGCGTTTCCCTGACATTTTAACATCCTTTTATTGGCCGCAGAAAAAAGCAGATGGTTATTGTGCACGGTCGTATACCTCCTTTCAATACATAAACAGTGAAATGGCCGTGATTTCAAACACGCCCTTTTCAAAAGACACTTTATCATCTGAGAAAATATTTTCCGATGCCCCGATCCTGATGTAACTATCCCTTGTGTGAGCACCTATATCACTCAAAAAAAGTGAAATGTGTTGAAACGACTGAAACACTCATTTAGGTTGACGCAACACTGTGCAATTGAGTTTGTGAATGTTATTGTTGATACAAAGATGCAAGGGTTTATTCATGAACCTTCATTTTCCCTGTCATCTCGGGAGCTGATCAAGCTCAGCGTTTAGTGTTTGTCTGTTTTTTATTTCAGAGTATGGGAAGTCAGTGGCTGAGGAGCTCAAAAAGACCTCGAGCAAATGGTCATCGGAGTAAGAAAAGAAGGAGCGGAGGCCTGAGGGCTTGGGAAATGTAGCCTTAAGTACATCTTTGAATTTTGTTCAAAAAGTTGTGATGGAGTTGGATTCAAGCCAGGTTCAAGTACTAAAAAAAAAAAAAAACGTATTAATGAAAGGCCGTGATACATCAAAGCTCCTTGGCGATGGCTTTCAGTGAGCTCCCAATCAAGCTGTGCCTTCAATACATCTGGCAATTTTTTTTTAATTTTTTTTTTATAAAATCAATCATGACCTATTTGAGACATGCTTCCTTGTACATGCCTGCAAGCATCAGTCGGAGCGAGAGCGCAGATGACTGAAGTATATCGTCTCCCGCTCCATTATTGTTACTAACCACTTGTATATGACGCTAATGGCTCACTGGCGTGGAAGGACGAGTGCATGTCGGCCGTTAAATTCCCATCCCTCAGGGCAAAACATATCCGCACATGTATGAACGAAGTAATTAAAACCAATATTTGCTATGAAGCAACTCGCAGGTTTATAATGGAGTCAAAACAGTGTGCAGGCAATAAGGCTCCGGCGGTCAATTATAAGGATAAATGACAACAATGGCAGTAAATCCATGGCTTTATTGAGTCTTTGATGGGCCCTTAAGTGTATGCCAGTTTGTTAATGCTCAGCTCTATGTATTTTTAATTGCCTCATTAAAGCCATTGATTCCATCATAGAGCGGCGGCATAAAACGGAGGGAGAAGGGCTGCTGGAATTTCTCCGATTGGATGGGGGAAGAGTCGACGTGCATTCGGACAAGTTAATACTCCCGTGTTTCTCAGTCAGTAATATGATTGTTAGATGTGTTGTTCTGATGCGACGCGCAAAAAAACCCCAGCAGATTCGTAATTAGAGTGTGCGTAATGCGACGGTTGAACGGCGCTCGACTGTCACCGAATATCCTCAGTACCCTCTGTACCTTTTTTTCCACTTCGACAGGTGCAAATCCATCCATAACACGTCTTAACTACGACGCCGCCTCCGATTCGGCCACGAATCGCCAACCGCCTAGTGGTCTTCACGGTCTCCGCCTCCCCGTCCCCTCGTTTAGGAGCTGTGCCGATCCACTCTTTGAGCTTACGTCGGCCAGGCGGAGGACAAACGAGGTGAGCGATTCTTGCTCAGATGAAAGGGAACGTAATTAGTGGAAGAAGGTAAAGATAATGGAGCGATAAACGCGGGCCCGATGTTTAGGAGGAGGTAACAAGGTCAGCGGGGAATTCAGCGGCTTAATAGGAGGATGAAGTGCAAGTATGTGCGCAATTCACGGGAGAGAGAGAGAGAGAGGGAGAAAAGTATGAGAAAGGGAAAAGAGGGAGGGGGAGGGGGAGAGAGAGAGAGAGAGCGGGAGAGACAGGTTGAGTGTTGAAAGTCACTTTCAAAGTTGGCAGTGTTGTTTTGTGGCAGGTAGGAGTAAATGACCCTCTCTCACTGTCAAAGACACACTCAGACACTCACACACACACACGCACAGTTTTAAAAAAACCTGAATTTGCAAACACACACACACCCATACACACATATACACACACAAACCAACTTTGGAGGGGACAATTACATGACATTTTCATAAGAGCAATTCCTGAGGGGGGCACCAAAAGTAGTGCTGTAACACACAGCCTGACTGGATGAATGATTGGGCTACGAGCAAGCCAACTCCACCATCCCTGTGTTAGCTAGCTTGCTATGCAAGGTATTAGCTCGTTCCAATTGAAGGGTAATGTTAGCCAGCTACCTCACGTTATGTGCATTGGGTGCCTTTCAGACGGTAGACACGAACACTCTGTCACCTTGCCAGCTAAGGAACTCTACATTGCATTGCTAGCTTCTCTCATTGACTCCAATTCAAACAGCTGCAAGCACTGGTTGATGTTACTGTAGCTAGCTAGCAAGCATCAGCTAACCGCTAGCTAGCTAGCTAGCTAACATAAACAAGACTGACCTGAGGGCTAATTCAATGCAGTGAAAATGAAGACTGGTGACAATTATAAATGTGTTTTATTGTATTGAGTGGTAGAAGTCAATCCGTCCCCCCCA